>JAQZBX010081309.1:0-13690 GCA_029593785.1 Cabassous unicinctus | reverse complement strand
CCTGCACCACCTTAGTTCCTGGTTTTTCAGCACATCTCATCTTGGCTCTCCCTTGTGTCACTCTCCTGTTATGTCATCATCTTGCTGCATGGCTCAGCGGGGCCTAACAGCACACCTGTGCACAGGGCCTAGAGGCCTGCTTGCCTTCTATATTTTTCTTTATTTTTACTGGGAGGTCCCAGGGATCGAACCCAAGTCCCTCCATATGAGAGACGGACGCCCAACCATTTGAGCCACATCCGCCCCCTCAGGTGAAATTTATATAACATAAACTAAGCATTTTGACATTTAGTACATTGACTATGTTGTACAATCACCATCTCTATCTAGTCCCAAAACATTTTCATCACTCCAAAAGGAAACCCAGTACCCACCAGTTACTTCCCTTTTCCCCTTTCCCTTAGCCCTTTGCAACTACCAATCTGTGCTCTATCTCTATGGGTTTAGCTATTCTAGATATTTCATATAAATGGAATTATAAAATATGCAACCTTTTGTGACTGACTTCTTTCATTTAGCATAATGTTTTCAAGGTTCATCCATGTTGTAGCATGTATTGAACTTCATTCCTTTTTATGGATGAATAGTATTCTTTTGTATGTAGGTAC
Organism: Cabassous unicinctus; assembly: GCA_029593785.1. Classification (NCBI taxonomy): domain Eukaryota; kingdom Metazoa; phylum Chordata; class Mammalia; order Cingulata; family Chlamyphoridae; genus Cabassous; species Cabassous unicinctus. The sequence goes on along the minus strand of JAQZBX010081309.1, from coordinate 13,082 downwards.
CATAATTTGTTTACCTGTTAATCCACTGATGGACATTTGGTCTATTTCCACATTTTAGCTATAGGGATTATTGTTGCTATGCACATATGTGTACATGTACTTATTTGAGTCCCTGCTTTCATTTACTTTGGGTATATACCTAGGAGTGGAATTGCTGGGTCATATGGTAATTCTATACTTAACTTTCTGAGAAGCCATCAAACTGTCTTCTACAGCAACTGAGTCATTTTGCAATCCCACTAGCAGTGCTCAAGGATTCCAATTTCTCCACATGCCACCAACACTTGATATTTTCTGTTATTTTCCTTTTTTTTCCACACCCAGCCATCTAGGTATGAAGTGGTGCCTCATTGTGGTTTTGATTTGCATTTCCCTAATGGCTAATGATATTGAACATCTTCTCACCTGCTTATTGGCCATTTGTATATCTTCTTTAGAGAAATATTTATTCAAGTTCTTGTCCGTTTTTAAATTGGATTGTCTTTTGCAAGAATTCTTTATATACTATGGATTCTAGACATTTATCTGATATATGGTTTATGACTTTTTCCCATTCTATAGATTGTCTCTATTTTCTTTATAATATCCTTTGATGTGCAAAAGTTTTTATTTTGATGGAGACTGATTTATATATATTATTTTGTTGTTTGTGCTTTTGGTATCATATCTAAGAATCCATTGCAAAATCCAAGGTCGTGAAGATGTACCCCTCTGTTTTGATTTCTTCTAAGAGTTTTATGATTTTAGCTCTTATATTTAGGCATTGATCCATTTTGAATTAATTTTTAAATATGGTATGAGGTAAGGGTCCAACTTCATTCTTTTACCTGTGGATATCTAGTTGTCCCAGCACCATTTGTTGAAGAGATTATTCACCCCATTAAAGATGGCAGAGTAAAATGCTTCAGGGCTCTGTCCACTCACAGAAGCTTTGAACAACCAGCAAGAACTGGCGAAACATCTTTCTCAGGGCTCCAGAAAACAGTTAAAGGACTGCCGTAACAAGACAAGTGCTGACTCAAGAAAAAGGCTACTTAAAAGCAGTAGGATCTTACGGTGCCCTGGCTGGCAACTCCCCCATCCCTTACCAGCTTGGGAAGAAGTCAGCCTGTGCTCTAAGTGTGGATCCCTGGTCCTAGTTCTGGAGGGAGCAGAGAAACCCTCGCTCACATGTGGGAGTATGTATATCTGGCCAGGTCTAAGGGACTCAGTGTTCTGTAGGAGAGCAGTCAAGTCTTACTGCCTGGGCCAAGGGATTGCTGGCTGTATGGTGTATAGTACAGTGTCCTGAACCATGAGGAAACTATTCTGAGGGAAGAGGGGACATTTGTATCCATGTAGATGGAGGAATTCCTAGGACCACAGGCAAATGCCCAAGACAAGATGCATGTGCAGAAAAGATAGGAAGGCCCCTATGCTTTGGCCTGGAGTCATTCTCTAAACTCATAGTAGGGATAAGCACTGAAGGAGAGCATTTATACAAGTCAATCTGAAAAGACTGAGAAAGGTGTTTTCTTTTTCCCTTCTTCTTCAATTTACTTTCTTTGTTTTTGTTAGCTCTTAATATGCAAGGAAAGCTTTGTCATAACACTAGCTGGATTCAAGCTTAAGGAATAGATGCGTCAGAGACTATGTTCCAGCAATAGCACATTAAAATATCAAAATGTCGGGGTTCCAACAATAGGTCATAAAACATACAAAGAAACAAGAAGTGATGGCCCAGGCAAAGGAGAAGATTGAAGCAATAGAAACCATCAGTCATCAATGATGAGGACCAACCTGGGACATATCAGACAAATATATTTTTTTAAATGGTCCTAAATATGCTCAAAGAGCTAAAGGAAAACATGAACAATGAACCAAAGGAAATCAGGAAAACAATATATAAACACAAAGATAATATCAATAGAGAGATGGAAATTATGTGAAGCACAAAACAGAGCTGAAAACACAGTAACAGAAATTAAAAACTCCCCAGAGAGTTTCAACAGCAGATTGGGATGGCAGAAGAAAGTGTCAGAGAACTTGAAGATAAAACCATTGAAATCATTCAGTCTGAGGAACAGAAAGAAGAAAGAATGAAAAAAAGTAAAAAGTGCTTGAGGAACCTGTGGGACACCATCAAGCTTACCAATATAGACATTGTGAGAGTCCTAGAAGAAGGAAGAGAAAAAGGGGCACAGAATATTCAAAGAAATAATGCCTGAAAACGTCACAAATTTAACAAAAAACATGAATAGACACATCCAAGATGCTCAATGAACTCCAAACAAGATAAACCCAAATAAACCATGCTGTGGCATATTATAATTAAACTGCTGTATGCCAAAGATAGAGAATTTTGAAAGCTACAAGAGAGTAGTTACATGTCTCGTGCAAGGGAGTCTCATAAGATTTTTGATGTCTCATCAGAAAGAAGTCAGTGGGATGACATATTTAAAGTGCTGAAAGCAAAAAATTACCAACCAAGAATTCTATATCTGGCAAAAATGTCTTTCAAAAATGAGGGAGAGATTAAAACATTCCCAGGGAAACAAAAGCTGAGAGAGTTCGTCACCAGTAGCGGGGTCTTACAAGAAATGTTAAAGGGAGTTCTGCAAGTTGAAAGGAAAGGACAAAAGACAATAGATCAAAGCTGCATGAAGAATAATGGTCTCCAGTAAGGGTAATGACATGAGTAAATGTAAATACCAGTATTATTGTATTTTTGGTTTGTAACTCCACTTTTTTACTTCCTACAGGATCTAAAAGGCAAATACATAAAATGTAATGATAAATCAGTGGTTTGGGACTCAATGTATAAACATGTAATTTGCGACAAGAACTACATAAAGGTGGGGGGAGGAAGGGGTATAGTTTGTGTATGCTAGTGAAGTTAAGTTGGTATTAAAACAAATGAGATTATTATAGATTTAGGATACTTAAGTCCCATGATATCTACAAAAAAAATGCAAGATTACAGAGACAGAAGTTAGAGTACAGATTGCCAGGCTCAGGGGATAGGGAGAATGGGTAGGTAATGTATAATGGGTGTAGGATTTCTGTTTGGGGAGATGGGAAAGTTTTATAATGGAAGGCAGTGAGGGTACCAAATATTGTGAATGTGATTAATTCCATTGAATAGTTTGCTTGAAAGTGGTTGAGATGGTAAAGTGCATTGAATATATGTTCCCACAATTTAAAAAAAAGAACAACTAAAGAGACAGTGACAATTAAATGCAATACCATCTCTCCATTTTGGTGGGCTGGTTGAAGATGGAATCCACTGAGGAGGGAAAGCATGGGCTTTCAGCAGCCTGTGTGCCAGACCAGAAGTGGTACCTCCATAACATCTGCTACAACCCCCTCTAAAATTAAAGATGATATAACTCAACGTGATTCCTAAATAGAAGTTGGTCATTTGATACCAGAGAAATGACATTTCATGAGACTGAGACTGAATCTAAGTCTTCTTTCTTAGGCTGGAAATCTTGGTTTCTTTAAGTCTTGGATATACAACTCAGGATGGCTGCATTTTTCTTTCATGCATGAATGTAGATGATTCTTCAAATTAAAGATGGAAACTGACTTTTCTCACTAGACGTGTTCTTCTAGAATCAACTTGTAAAAATGTAAGAGTCAGCAAAGGAAAGTAAAATACTTTTTCTTCTATCATTCCTAGATCCCCTCCTAGATTGTAAGCTCCATGAAAGCAAGGCACGTTTCTTTTCCCAAATGCCTGACCCAGAATAAATCTTCAAAAATAAATAAAAAAATAAAAATAAATGCAATACATGACCCTGGATGGGATCTAGCAAAGGAGGAGAAAAGGCTTGAGGAAACATTATTGGGACATATGAAAAAATTGGAATATAGACTGTAAGCTTTATGTCAATGTTAAATTTCTTGAGCTTGATAACTGCACTTAAGGTGGTTACATAAATGAATATCCTTGATCTTAGGAAATGTACATGGCAGTATTAAGTGTTCAAGGAGCGTGATGTATAAAACTTACACTCAAGTGTTCAGAAAATGGATAGATGACAGATAGATAGATGGATGATAGATAGAATGATATTGCAAATGTAGCAAAATGTTGGTGGATCTAGTATCTGGAGGAGGGCGTACATGTATTTTGGTGTTTTCTGTATGTGGTTTGTATTATATTTATTTTTTGTTTTTTATTTTTTATTTTTATTTTATTTTTATTTATTCCCCCCTTGCTGCTTGCGCTGCTGTGTCCATTCGCTGCGTGTCTTCCCTGTGTCTGCTTATCTCCCCCTTGCTGTGAGGTCTTGCCGCATCAGCCCACGGCGCCGCGCGAGCCGGCCTGCCCTCACAAGGAGGCGCCGGGAAGCGAACCCGGGGCCTCTCATATGGTAAACGGGTGCTCTATCCATTGCACCACAACCGCTTCCTGCCATGAGGCTGCTGCATCAGCCCACCGCACCGCTCAGGCCGGCGTGCCCTCACAAGGAGGCCTCGGGACGCGAACCTGGGCCTCCCATATGGCAAACGGGGGCTCTATCCACTGAGCCACACCCGCCTCCTGTATTATATTTATAACTGTCCTGTAAGTTTGAAACTATTTCAAAATAAAAAGTTTTTAAAAATCAATTGGTTCAGTCAATCTTTTAATATCTTCCATATCTGAAAGAGTCAACCCTACCTTTACACCTTACTGACAGTTTAGCTGGTAAAGAATTCATTTTTTCTCAGATTTGCTTTCCTGTTCCCAGTGCTGTGTTGAGATGTCTGGTGCCATTCTCATACTTAAGGCTCTGTATGCAAACTTTATTTTCACTTTGTCCATTTGTGAAATATCTTCTTTATCCGCCCGTATTCTAGTACTTCATGACGATGTACTTTTTGTGAGTTTGTTTTGCTGATGGGCCATTTTAATCTGGAAATTCAGTTCTTGGAAATTTTCTTGGTCTTCATCTTTACATGCTTTTCTCTGGTTAGCAAGCGGCTGAGAGAGGAGTCCTGGCTCAGAAACCACACTACATCTCGCCACATTCTGTTGGTAAAAGCAGATTACAAGGCCAGCTCAGATTAAATGATAGGGAGAGCTGCAGATAATCTCTGGTTATTTTATGCTCTACCATGGATACAATACATCACTTATCTCTCTCTGGGTGCATTCATGATCATTTAAAGAACATCCTTTTCTCTACATAATCCATATTTCCTCTAAATTGTCATTTCCTGGTGATTTGTTCTCTGTTTTTCATGTCACATGTTTCCCCCAAGTGTCTGACTCCCCTTGTCTGTTGTCACTTTATATTTGAGAACAGGGCAGTAGGAAGCTGTTGGGAAGTTCTGTACTCGTGAGCAAAGCTTTTCACCTGGGATTTCACTGTAGGAATGTCTGCCTGGACATGTAACTGAAGACCCCACACCAGCTTAGTGTTGTTAGTCTTTTGCCCAGAGGTGTCTCTTCCAGTCTCATGCTTGGAGAGTGTTGGCCTGCCTGCTTGAGTTTTGGGAGCCTACTAGGGAAAGAAGTCAAAAAGTCTCAACATTCAGTAGGTAAGCTGTTTTTGTAGCAAAAGCAAAGTTGATACTATATCAATGCTAAAGGTGGAAGAAAAAAAAGTGTATGTGGAGGCAGTGGCCACTGGAGGTTCTGAGGGGAGGGAGAGGGAAAAACAGGTGTAACATGTTTTCAGGACATTGGAATTGTCTTCAATAACATTGCAATGATGGATACAGGCCATTATAGATTTTGTCATAACTTAAGAAATTGTGTGGGACAGAGTGTAAACTACAATGTAAACTATAATCCACGCTTAGTGGCAATGCTCCAATATGTGTTCATCAATTGTAGCAAATGTACCTCACTAATGAAGGATGTTGTTAATGTGGGAAAGTATAGGAGGGGTGGGGAGAGGGGCATATGGGAATTCCCTTTATTTTTTATGTAACATTTATGTAATCTAAAGCTTTTTTTATTTTAAAATATTTTTTTAAAAATTTTGAGAAGTCATAATAAAAAGGAAGCGGATGTGGCTCAAGCTATTGAGCTCCTGCCTACCACATCAGAGGGCCAATGTTGGGTTCCCGGTGCCTCCTAAAGAAGAGAGTGAGCTGGCACGATGGTCAGGCACAGCAACCTGACACAAGATGACACAGCAAGAGACACATGAAGAAAAAACACAATGAGAGACACAACAAAGCAGGGAATGGAGGTGGCTCAAGTGATTAGGTGCCTCCCTCCCATATCGGAGGTCCCCGTTCAGTTCTGGGTGCCTCCAAAAAAAAACAAGGAAGACGAACAGACACAGCAAAGTGCAAACAATGAGGGGGTGGGGTGAGATAAATAAATAAAATAATCGTTTTAAAAAAGTCATAAGAAAAAAAAAGCATATGGAGTTTGGTTTTGTGAGATCTGAATATGATTAAGCATTGTTTCTCTTTGTCATTTTTTTTTCATTAATAAAGAGACCTTGACTATGTCATTTAACTAATCTGTGTCCACCTGTGTATCTTTCTGAACACTAGAGAAACAACTGAGTTAGTAGCTGGAATTAGATGAGATAAAAGTGCCTGGAAAGAACTTTTTAGGAGAAATGTTTCCGTAACTTATTGAGCTGCATTTTTCTATTTTATTTTTTTGAATTTGAAATAAAGCTATTAAAAAAAACATTCGGTAGGTAGACTTTCATTTACTCCGCCTGTTTCAGAGCAGTCTCCCCATCTCCCCAACTACAGTTACTATCCCACAGGCCAGAGAATTAAAACTCCCGTTTTCTGCCAGGGCAGGCGAGGGACTCTTACCCAGCTGCACCAAATTGGGAACTTTCCACCATCTTCCTGTTTGTAGCTTACCTTCACTCCCTCTTCTAGAGGCACCCAACGCTGCCAATACCCAGATCTTTGAGATTCTGCTGTAAAATTTGGATTGTTTCTCAGCTCTCCCCTTTTGCAAGCTTAGGATACAGTTTTCTTGCTTCTGCTGCCAGTAACCTGTCAGGTTTCCAGTCTCCAAAATTTTGTTGTGTTATCACTTTCCTGTTTTCATTGCTCTTGTGCTTATACGTCATTTTGAAAAACAAAACATTAGTACTATTTTCAGCGGGTTTGGGGAGGGCAAATGCATGTACTCAATACATCGTCTGTACCAGAAATTTCCCTAATTTATTTTTACGCTTTTACACACATATTTGGCCACGAACAATATGTAATGAGGTTTTTGCATTTTTTCTAAATTTTGCTAAATAGTATATTTACATTCATGTGGCAACATTGTTTTGAGATCTTTTGCATAGTTCATATACATATATTTCAATTATTCCCTGTAGTTTATTGCTCATAAATACTGCAGAGAATGACACATGCAAATATGCTGCATTTTGTTTATACATGTTCCTATTAAAGGACAATTAGACAGTCTCAAAATTGTTGTTATAACAACCAATATTCAATGATTGTCCATATACATGTACTCACCACCTAGATCTAACAATATTCACTGTATATACACACATACAAAATATTTTACTTTAAATTGTTCCTTTATATGCACATATAGATATGCTTTATACACTATAATATTTCGGTGATATATGCACACATATTTTGAAATTTTACTCCAGAAAATAAGATTATTCTCCTACATAACCACAATACTCTTTCAACACTTTGAAAAATTAAAAATAATTCCCTGCTATTATTTAATCTCCTCTCTGTATAGTAATGCCCATAAGTGTCATTAAAATGCCTTTTAAACTTGTTATTACTGGGCTATTTTTGAGCCAGGATCTGATCAGTAATCACACATTACATTTGATTGTTGTGTTTTTTAATTCTTTCTTAATCTAGAATAGTCTTGCACATACACACACACACAAATGCTTTTTATCATTGTTATTTATATTTCATTTTCCTGATTAGCAGGGATTTGATATTATTTCTGCTACACTTCTTATTAGTCCATCGCAAAATTTTATAATTCTGACTTATTTCTTTAAATTATTGGCGACATCCCCCAATGTTATGCGTCATCCAAGTCATTGATAAAAGTGCTAAACAGAGCTGAGCCGATGGCAGAGCCCTCTGACATGCCTCTAGAGACCAGACTTCAAGTGGACAGTGGAGATGTGGAATCCGGGCATTTAACCTGAGATCATTTCGCCTCGTGTCTCTGCTTTGAGCATGAAGCCAGCGTGAGCATCTCTGTGAAATGCCTGGTTGGGAAATCTGCATGCATTGCCCCTGGAGCCATGCCCTCATCTCCTGATAAATAATCAGATTGAGAAAGGAAAGAATGGCCACCATTAATGGCGGGCTGCAAGGCATCATGGATTTACGTACATTATCACTAATGCTCCCAGCACACATTATTAATAATCGAACATTATTACCACAGGTCCAGAGATGAGGCGAATGGAGCTCAGAGAGAGGAAGGAGGTACTTCAGCTTACACAGGCTTATCTGGCCTCAAAAACCATGGCCATGCTCTTTCTATTTCTTCACACTCTCTATCAAGATCGGTTCGCCATGATTTTTTTCTGAGTGATCACCTATTTCCTTCCCAGATGCTTAATAAAGCATTTAACAACCCGATTCTTAATTTCATTATCCCTAATAAACTGAATAGCCAGAATTAGCGAATGATTTCTACCTCTCACATTACCTCTTTGCAGAGCTTTGGATCAACCGATGTACCAACTTCAGCCCTTAATTTCGAATAATAGTCCATAAGAAAGATTATATAGATTGGAGCAGGTGCAGCTCAGTGGTTGAGCACCTGCTTCGCATGTGTGAGGTCCCAAGTTCAACCCCCGGTACTTTGCAGGAAAAAAAAGAGAAAGATTATAGAATCCTTAATAATAGTGTTGTTTGTTTGTTTTTAAATGAACAAGATGTTTAAATTGTCTTCCTCTGCAACATACACGAAAATCTAAAGGATAAAGAGAACCAACTATTATTTTTATACAAAGACTTTTTTTTCCTTTCTTTTTGTGTCTCTTGTTGCGTCATCTTGCCCGTCTCGCCAGCTTGTCTTTAGGAGGCACCAGGAATGGAACCAGGGAACTCCCATGTGGTAGGTGGGAACCCAGTTGCTTGAGCCACATCCACTTCCCTATACAGAGTCTTTTCATAATAAAGAAATGCACAGCTTTTATGAATCTCTACACTTCCTTTACTATTCAAACAACAAAGAAAATACAGATATCATTTAAAATGGGAGCTCTGGCTAATACACTGGAAACTACGCCTGCATCTAGAAGCTTCACTTGAGAGCTAAGACTATTTCCTATCTCCCAAATTACCTCTGTACTTTTGGAATCTCTTCATGGGAGGCAACCTGCGAAAGCTGTAGAATGCCTCTTCTGATCCTTCTGGGAACTTTTCTGTTTATGTCTTCCTGGGTTCAATTACCTAAGGAAAAGTTTGAATATGTTGGAATGAGTGCATAAGCAAAATTTCCAAATTTATAAAAAAGCTTTAATTAATCTTGGGAAATGTTTGTCTTTTCAAAGCTTTATAAATACATTATAAACAAAAAGTTTTTTAGAAAAATAATAAATATACTTAATTAAGCAATATTTAACTTTGGTAGAGTTTTTCTTTAAACAAGGGAAATCGAAGATTAAAATGAAAGGCAATAAGATATTGATGGTTCTGTATGGATTGTGTACCATGCTTTAGGTTCTGGGATGCTACTAAACCAATGACCATGCAGATATGGTCGTTGCTCACACTGAGCTTACAGTTAAGTAGAGATACAGATGAGTAAACAGGCAATTACGCTCCTCTGTGATAAAATCCACAATAGGGAAGTGTAGGATTCTATGGTGTCCTTTGGAGGATACTGAACCCAGACTTGGCAGCAGAGGAGGTGGTCAGGAAAGACTTCTGGAGCCATTTCTATACTGAGATCTGGAAGCAGAATCTGAATTAGAGAAGCTGGATTGGGACATGGGGATGGAAGGAATAATCTTCCAGACAGAAGGAAGAGCATGTGGCAAGGTCCAGAACTCACAGAGAGCCAGGAACATTGAAGGAAATTGCCACAATTCATGATGGTGTTGAGATTGGAATTGTTTAAAAAAAAAAAAAAAATGAGGCTGGAGAAGGAAACCAAGATCAGATCCTTAAAAAGTATCAGGGAGTAATGTCATTGGATTTGCATATCAGAGGGTATAATACTGTGGGGAAAAGGTCAGTGAGGAGGCTGTGGAAACAATGCAGGTGCAAGGTGACCATGGCCTGGATGAGGAGAGTGGAGGTAGGTATGTAAGAAGTAGGTGGCTGCGATGGACTGGGTGGATTGGGTGTGGGGGTGGCAGGCAAGGAATAGGTACAGGTGGAATCCAAAGCCCAGGCTGCTGATCAGGGTAATATGTGGTTATGCTCAATGACATAAGAGGACACAGGAAGAGAACAGATGGGGGGAGAGAGAGATGTAAACTGTGAAGGACCAGTGGGACATCCAAGTAGAAAAATACAGGCTTATATCAGGTAGAGATTTAGCCTGGGGAATGTCATCAGCACATAGATGTTTCTTGAAGCCACTGGGGATGGATGAGAGTTTCCATGTGTAGGTCGAGAAGAGAAGAAAAACTAGGACACAATCTCTGAGGACCACAACGTTAAAGGGATGAGAAATTCAGGAAATGAGATGGAGAGAATAGCCAGTCATTTAGAGAGAAAATTAGTAATGATGCCACAGGTTCAACAATGAATAAAGGTATGATTTTGCAAATATTGGTGCACATAAAAAGTATTTTCTTTTCGAGACTCAAAAATGAGCCAAGTGGGTTTTTTATAGCTCCTCTGTGTCTATCACCATGAATATAAAAGTTTATAAATAATTCTGGTATAAGAACTTAATGTCTGTTTGACAAAGCAAAGCACAGAAATAATAGCAATCAGTAACCAAGTGATATCTTGATGATAGATGCTGAAAGTGCTGAAAATTTCATGAAACTTTTGGTTAAAATGTCTGACAGCTCATGCTCACTTATCTCCCCCTGGAAAGAAGCAACCAAAAGGATAGCAAGAGAATAAAGAGCACTTCTATTTACAAGACTGAAAGTGAGAGGACAACCATTGGTGGCTGAGAGACCCTGGGTTTCCAGTGGCTCAAACAAGAAAGAAGTGGTAGCTGAGGTTACAGGTTGAAGGAAGTCCATACTAGATGTCCACAAGGTGGGGATGCAGAGTTGTGGGAGCCAAGGAATTCTGGAGAGGCTCCAGATTCAGATCCAGCCAAGAACCACCCATGGACAAGAAGGGAGTAATTGAAACTATACTGAAAATGGTTGGCCCTTCCTTCAGCCACTCCTCCTCTCCAGAATTCCTGTCAATCAAGAGAACTACCTCTCAGGTAGGCGATCAGAGATTTTACCTCTGCAGAAGAGAAGGGTCCAGAGGTAGACTTTATGATACAATGACATTTGGGGTTATCCCAAGAAAAATGAGAACTTCCTACCAAAGCACCGGAAGTCACATATCTGTTGGGGTTGGTTTTGTGCGGGTGCCAGTCAAGCTTGTTTGGAATGTTCTGTGTGAGGTTTGATTGGACTATAGTGGCTGAGCAATGTGTCGTCTGACGGAAAGGAATCAGGGTAGATTGGATGGAATATCTGGAACCTGCCAAAAATGATGCTGGGTAGCAATTCTATTAGAAAAGCCATGGATTTATATGGTCTAAATTGGACCAACCATGTAGACATTTAGTTAATTGATTTATAGCCAACTCTTCAGCCTACAAAAGTCAGTTCATTGGCTAGTTGTAGATTCTAACTCTTGTCTACCTTTGTTTGTTTGATCGCTTGTTTTTCTCTTTGTTTTTGGATCTAATATATTTCTAGTTATTTCTTTTATTGTGCATACGAATTATCACTCTGCCCCAAAGCATTTAAAAATGAATTTCTGAGGAGTTGTCTCTATGGCCACTTCATCCCTACTGAAATGTGTCCTTACTTTTTTTTCCAGTAGTAATTTATTTACTCCCAGCTTCCTCTTCATTTTCCAATTCTCCGTCTGATATGCCTCTTCTCTGCAGCCAAATTTAAGAATTTTTCCATTAGAATTAGAAGGTGCAACAAATGATAAGTTTATTTTTCCTCTCTCTTATTTAAAAAGTCACCCTGTTTATTTTCTTTAAAATCACATATGAGCAATTGCTTTTCTCCTGCTCCCTCAATCCATCTTTTTTGTTTGTTTAATCCTCTATTATCATAACATCAGCTGTAGAACACTTTGGTTCCTTATTTAGATGTCATTTGCACTTTTATATTCACTGGACTTTTTCTCTATGTGCCTTTAAAAATTTTTTTTTGGAACACGTTAATCAACAGAATGGAAGTACACAAATGAATTTCACAACAAAACCAATGCATCTATGAGAAAGATGTAATACAAAAGTACTTACACTTCACAATAAGAACATAATCAGATGGAGGAAGGCAAAGGTCTAAATCAGAGAGTGGAGGAAGGACGCATGTGAGGAAGGAACGGCTCTCGGTCTGAATTATTAAGACACGCTCAGCTGATGTCTTCAACTTCCAGGTTCCCTGGACCCTGGTTGGTGGTATGAGACAGATGTGGTATTTTGTCACACAGAGAAAACTTAGGAATCTGCAGTGTCTAGAATGAGGAGGGAGCTCAGAATTCTGTGGTTATTGTAGATAGTCGATGCTATGAGAATGAGGTGTAGGAGAGGAAGACACCACAGAGGGAGACTCTGTGCTCATTTGTGCCAGGCGCCAATGAGAGCACAGAGAAAATCATTACCAAAAAAATTGTTCAATCATCAATATTGGGGCCTGGTGCAATGGGTCGTCCTCCTTTACTAGGCACCGCCCCTGTACCCGAGGAACAGAGAGAGTCTGCAACTACAAGCAAGATAGTCCCATCCAATGGCCCATGGGATTTAAGTCCCCCTCAATTAGAGGCAGAGTGGGCATCACCATCCCAACATCCTCAAGACGGGGGAATGAACAATAGCATAGAGGACACTTATATTATTCTATGTAGACTTACTGTTATTCTAGCAATGGAAGAACTTTTATCATTGATGCAGAGGCAGTGGCCACCAGAGGTTCTGAGGTGAGGGAGAGGGAAAAATAGGTGTAATATGGGGGCAT
>JAQZBX010081308.1:0-13692 GCA_029593785.1 Cabassous unicinctus | reverse complement strand
TAGGGTTATGGTTAGGGTTAGGGCTTGCGTTAGGTTTAGGGTTATGTCTAGGGTTAGGGTTAGGGTTAGAGTTAGGTTTAGGTCTTGTGTAAGGGTTAGGTTTAGGTGTAGGTTTTGGGTTAGGGTTAGGGTTAGGTTTAGGGTTAGGTCTAGTTTTAGGGGTAGGACTAAGGCTAGGACGAGGGCTAGGATTAGGCTTAAGGTTAGGGTTATGGTTATTTTTATGGTTAGGTTAGGGTTAGGATTAGAATTAGGGTTAGGCCTAGGGATAAGTTTAGGATTAGGGTTCAGGATAGTGTTAGGTCTAGTGTTAGGGTTAAGGTTATGGCTAGGTTTAGGGTTATGATTTGGGTTAGGTTTATGTTTAGGGTTAGAGCTTGGGATAGGGCTAGGACTAGTGTTAGGGGTAGGGCTATTGTTAGGGTTAGGGTTAGGTTGAAGGCAAGGGTTAGAGTTAGGGTTAGGGGTAGGGTTAGGTGTAGATTTAGGAGGAGGGATATGGTTATGGTTAGGATTAGGGCTATGTTATGTTTAGGGTCAGGTTTAGGGTTATGGTTAGGGCTAGGTTTACGGCTAGGGCTTGGGTCGGGCTATGACAAGGGTAAGGGTTTGGGTTAGGGTTAGGGCCAGGGTTAGGGTTACGTTTAATGTTATGGTTCGGGTTAGTCTTCATTGTAGGTTTAGGAAGAGGGTTAGGGATAGGGCAGGGTTAGATTTAGGGCTAGGGATGGGGTTAGGGTTAGATTTAGCGTTAGGTTTAGGGCTAGGGTTAGGGTTAGGTTTAGGGCTATATTTAGGATTAGGTTTAGGGCTAGGGTTAGGTTAAGTTAAGGATTATGGTTAGGTTTAGTGTTAGGGCAATTGTTAGGGCTAGGACTAGGACTAAGTCTATGGTTAGGGTTAGGGTTAGGGTTAGGGTTATGGTTATGGTTAGGGCCAGTATTAGGGTTAGGGTTAGGAATATGTTTAGGTTTAGGTTTAGGGATATGGTTAGGGATAGGTTAGGTTTCAGGCTAGGGTTAGGATTTGGTTTAGGGTTAAGGCTAGGTTTAGGGCTAGTTCTACGGATAGGGATAGGTTTAGTGTTAGGGATAGGGTTAATATTAGGGTTAGGAATAGGGTTAGGGTAAGGTTTAGGGTTAGGGTTATGGTTAGGGTTAGGGTTAGGGCTAGGGTTAAGGTTAGGGTTAGGTTTAGGGTTAGGGTTACGGCTAGGTTTATGGTCAGGTTTAGGACTAGTGTGAGAGTTAGGTTTAGGGTTAGGGCTAGAGTTAGGGTTAGGTTTTGGGCAAGGTTAGTTTTAGAATTAGGGTTAGGGATTGGTTTAGTTTTAGGGCTAGGGTAAGGGCTAGGATTAGGGCTAGTGCTAGTGCTAGGGTTAGGGTTAGCATTAGGTTTAGGGATAGGTTTAAGGCTAATGTTAGGATTTGGTTTTGGGTTAGGGTTAGGGCTAAATTTAGGGTTAGGTGTAGGGTTAGGATGAGTGTTAGGTTTAAGGTTAGGCCTAGGGTTAGGGTTAGGGTTAGGGTGTGGTTTAGGATTAGGTATAGGGATAGGTTTAGCATTAGGGATAGGGTTAGGTTAGGGTTAGGACTAGGGTTAAGTTGAGTGTTAGGTTTAGGTTTAGGTTCAGTGTTAGGTTACGGTTAGGTGTAGGGTTACGATGAGTGTTAGGGTTAGGGTTAGGGCTTGGTTAGGCTTAGGGTTAGGGTTAGGGTTGGGATTAGGGCTAGATTTACAGCTAGGGCTAGGTCTCGGGCTATGGCAAGGGTTAGGGTTTGTGTTAGGGTAATGGTTTAGGCTAGGTTTAGGTTTAGGTTTGGGATTAGGTTATGGCAGGGGTTAGGATTAAGGTTAGGTTTAGGGTCGGGTTTAGGCTTAAGTGTAGGTTTAAGATGAGGGTTATGTTTAAGGATAGGGATAGGTTTATGGTTAGGGATAGGATTAGGGTTAGGTTTAGGGCTTGGGTTAGGGTTAGGGTTAACATTAGGCTTAGGACTAGCGTTATTGTTAGGGTTAGGGCTGGGGTTAGTGCCAGGGTTAGGTTTACGATTTGGCCTAGGGTTAAAGTTAGGTTTTGGGTTAGGTTTAAGGTTAGGTTTAGGGATATGGCTAGGCTTATGGCTAGGACTAGGGCGAGGGCTTTTGCTAGGGTTAAGGTTAGTGTTACAGTTAGGGTTAGGGCTATGTTTAGGGTTAGGATTAGGGCAAGATTGAGGTGATTTAGAGTTAAGTTTAGGTTTAGGGTTAAGTGTGGGGTTAGGATGAGTGTTAGGTTTAGGGTTAGGGCTAGGGTTAGTGTTAGGACTAGGGCTGGGGTTAATTTTAAGGTTAGGGATTAGGGTTAGGTCTAGGGTTAGTGTTAGGGTTAGGGCAAGTTTTAGGGTTAAGGTTAGGGTTAGCTTATATTTAGGGTTAGGTGCAGTGTTAGGATGAGGGTTAGGGTTAGTATTAGGGTTAGGGAAGGGACTAGGACTTGGACTTGGACTAAGGTTAGAGTGAGGGTTAGGGTTAGTATTAGGGTTAGAGCTAGGTTTAGGGTTAGGTTTAGGCCTAGGGTTAGGGTTACGCCTAGGGTTAGGGTCAGGTTTAGGGCTAGTGTTAGTGGTAGGGTTAGGGTTACGGCTAGGGTTAGGGTCAGGTTTAGGGCTAGTGTTAGTGTTAGTGGTAGGGTTAGGGCTAGAGTTAGGGTTAGGTTTAGGGATAGGGTTAGGTTTAGAGTTAGGGTTTGGGTTTGGTTTTGGGTTAGGGCTTGGGTTAAGGCTAGGACTAGGTCTAGGGCTTGTGCTAGGGATAGGGTAAATGTTAGGTTTATGGTTAGGTTTAGGACTAGGGTTAGGGTTAGTGTTAGGGTTAGGATTAGGGCTAGGGTTAATGTTAGGTTGAGGAATAGGGTTAGGGTATGTTTTAGGGTTAGGGTTAGGGTTAGGTTTAGGATTAAGTTCTGGGTTAGGGCAAGGGCTAAGGCTAGGACTATGGCTAGGACTAGGGTTAGAGTTAGGTTTAGGGCTCGGTTTGGGCTTGCTTTAGGGCTAGGCTTACGGTTTGGGTTAGGGTTAGGGCTAAGTTTGGGTTAGGTGTAGGTTAAGGTTTAAGTTTAGTGCTACGGTTAGAGCTAGGGATAGTGCTAGGGTTAGGCTAGTGTTTGGGTTAGGATTAGGTTTAGGGCTAGGGTTAGGGTTAGGGATAGGTTTAGGGTTATATTTAGGTGTAGGGTTAGCATAAAGGTTAGGGTTAGTGTTAGGGTTAGGGCTATGTAAGGGTTAGGGTTAGGATGAGGGATAGGGTTAGGGTTAGGGTTAGGGCTACGACTAGGATTAGGACTAGGGCTAGGGTTAGGTTCAGGGTTCAGGTTACGGCTAGGGTTAGGGTTAGGTTTAGGGCTGGGGTTAGGTTTAAGTTTAGGTTTAGGGTTGTGTTTAAGCCTAGGGTTAGATTTAGGGTTAGTTTTAGGGCGAGATTTAGGGTTATGGTTATGGTTAGGGTTACGGTTAGGGTTAGGGCTACAGTTAGGGATAGGGTTAGGGCTAGGGTTAGGGTTAGGGTTAGGGTTAGGTGTAGGGTTAGAATGAGTGTTAGGGTTAGGTTTAAGGTTAGGTCTAGGGTTAGGGTTAGGCTTAGGGTTAGGGTTAGGGTTATGTATAGGTGTAGGTTTCGGATGAGGGTTAGGGTTAGGTAATGGGTTAGGGCTAGGTTTAGGGTTAGATTGATGGTTAGGTCTAGAGTTTAGGCTAGGCCTAGGTATAGGTATAGGTTTAGGGTTAGGGTTACGCTTAATGTTAGGGTTAGGAATAGGTTAGGGTATGGTTTAGGGTTATGGTTATGGTTAGGTTTAGGGTTAGGTGTAGGGTTAGGATGAGGGTTAGTGTTATGGTTAGGGTTAGGGCTTGGAGTAGGACTTGGACTAGGGCTAGTGTTGTGTTTAAGGTTAGGGTTAGTGTTAGTATTACGGCTAGGGTTGGTTTAGGTGTAGGCCTAGAGTTAGTGTTAGCTTTAGAGCTGGGTTAGGGTTATGGTTAGGGTTAGGTTTGGGTTTAGGGCTAGGTTTAGGGTTAGGGTTAGGTTTACTGCTAGAGTTAGGGTTAGGTTTACGGTTAGTGTTATGGTTAGGGTGAGGGCTAGGGTTAGGGATAGGGTTAGAGTTA
The DNA here is from genome assembly GCA_029593785.1 of Cabassous unicinctus. Classification (NCBI taxonomy): domain Eukaryota; kingdom Metazoa; phylum Chordata; class Mammalia; order Cingulata; family Chlamyphoridae; genus Cabassous; species Cabassous unicinctus. The sequence continues at coordinate 9,547 of JAQZBX010081308.1, read as the reverse complement.
GGTTTAGGGCTGGGGTTAAGGTTAGGTTTTGGTTTAGGGTTTGGGTTAGGTTTAGGTGTAGGGCTAGGTTTAGAGTTAGGGTTAGGGTTAGGTTTAGGTGTAGGGTTAGGTTTAGCGTTATGGTTAGGTTTAGGTGTAGGGCTAGGTTTAGGTTTAGGGTTAGTGTTAGGGTTAGGCTTAGGTGTAGGTTTAGGATGCAGCTGAGGTTTAAGGCTAGTGTTAGGGCTAGTGTTAGGGCTGGGGTTAGGTTTAGCTTTAGGGTTAGTTTTGGGTTTAGGGCCAGGTTTAGGCTTAGGGTTAACTTTAGGCCTTGAGTTAGGGTTAGGTTTAGGGCTAGGGTTAGGTTTAGGGTTAGGGTTTGGTTTAGGGTTAGGTTTAGGGCTAGGACTATGGCGAGGGGTAGGGCCAGGGTTAGAGTTACGGTTATGGTTAGTGTTATGGTTAGAGTTAAGGTTAGGGTTAGGGCAAGGGTTAGGGATAGGGTTAAGGTTAGGCTTACGTTTAGGTGTAGGGTTTGGATGAGTGTTAGGGTTAGTGTTAGCGTTAGGGTTAGGGTTAATTTTAGAGTTAGAATTAGGGCTAGGGTTAGGGTTAGGTTTAGTGCTGGCGTCAGGGTTAGTGTTAGTGTTAGGACTACGGTTAGAGTTAGGTTTAGGTCTAGATTTATGGTTGGTGTTAGTGTTAGGTTCAGGTTTAAGGTTAGGGCTATGGTTAGGGTTAGGTTTAGGGTTAGGATTCGCGTGAGGGTTAGGGTTAGGGCTAATTTTATGTTTAGCATTAGGGTTAGGGTTAGGTTTAATGTTAAGGCTAGGGTTAATGCTAGGACTAGGCCTAGGACTAGGGCTGGGTTAGGGTGTGGGATAGATTTAGGATTAGGGCTATGTTTAGAGTTATGTTTAGGGTTAATGTTAGGGTTAGGGTTAAGGTTAGGGTTAATATTAGGGTTAGGTTTAGGGTTAGGGTTAGGGCTAGGTCTAGGGCTAGGATTCGGGCTAGATTTAGGGTTAAGGTTAGGGTTATGGCTAGTGTTAGGGTTATGGTTAGGTTTAGTGTTAGGTGTAGGTGTAGGATGAGGGTTAGGGTTAGGATTAGGGTTAGGTTTAGGGTTAGGGTTAGGGTTAGGGTTAGGATGAGGTTTATGGTTAGAGTTAGGGTTAGGGATAGGGATAGGGTTAGGGATAGGTTTAGGGTTAGGTATAGGGTTAATGATATGTTTAGCGATAGGTTTAGGGCAAGGTTTAGAATTAGGGTTAGGGTTAAGGTTAGTGCTAGGGCTAGGTTTAGTGTTAGGTTTAGGTTTAGGGTTAGGACAAGGTTTACGGTTAGGCTTAGGGCTAGGGTTAGTGTGAGGGTTTGGGCTAAAGCCAGGGTAAGGTTTAGGGTTAGGTTTTGGGTTAGTAGGAGGTTTAGGGTTAGGGTTAGGGTTGGGTTTAGGGCTGGGGTTAGGGCTAAGTTTAGGTTTTGGGATAGGGCTAGGAATAAGTTTATGGTTAGGGCTAGGACTAGGTTTAGGGTTAGGTCTAGGTTTAGTGCTAGGATTAGTGATTGGACTAGAGCTAAGGTTAGGGTTAGGGTTAGGGTTAGGTTTAGGTTTAGGTTTAGGGTTAGGATGAAATTTAGGTTTAGAGTTAGGTTTAGGGCAAGGACTAGGACTTGGACTAGGGATAGGGTTATGGTTAGGGTTCGGGTTGGTTTTGGGGCTAGGTTTAGGATTAGGGTTAGGGTTAGGCCTAGAGTTAGGGTTACATTTATGGTTAGGGTTACTTTTAGGATTATGGCTAGCTTTAGGTTTAGGGTTAGGTCTAGGGTTAAGTATAGGGATAGATTTAGGGTTAGTGGTAGTGTTAGTGTTAGGGTTAGGTTTAGGTGTAGGGTTATGATAAGGGTTAAGGTTGGGGTCAGGGTTCGTGCTAGTTTTTGGTTCAGATTTAGGGTTAGGTCTAGAGTTTAGGGTAGGCCTAGGGATAGGTATAGGTTTAGGTTAGGGTTAGGTTTAATGTTAGGGTTAGGGATAGGGTTAGGTTAAGTTTAAGAGTTAGGGTTAGGGTTAGGGTTAGGTGTAGGGTTATGATTAGTGTTAGGGTTATGGTTAGGGATAGGGCTGGGACTAGGACTTGGACTATGGCTAGCGTTAGGGTTAGGGTTAGGGTTAGTGTCAGGGTTATGGTTAGGGCTGGTGTTAGGTTTAGGGTGGGGTTAGGGTTGGGTTTAGGGGTAGGTTTAGGATTAGGGTTAGGGTTATGGCTAGATTTAGGGTTAGGTATACTGTTAGGGTTACATTTATGTTTAGGGCTAGGGTTAGGTTTAGGTTTAGGTCTGGGTTAGGGTTAAAGTTAGAGTTAGGTTTAGGGCTAGGGTTAGGGTTAGGTAGGTGTTAGGTTTAGGTTTATGTGTAGGGCTGGTTTAGGGTTAGTGTTAGGGTTAGAGTTAGGGTTAGGTTTATGGTTAGGGTTACGTATAGGTGTAGGGTTAGGTTTAGGTTTATGGTTAGGTTTAGGTTAAGGTCTATTTTTATGGGTAGGACTACGGCTAGTGTTAGGGTTAAGGTTAGGGTTACGGTTATGGTTAAGGTTAGGGTTAGGGTTAGGTCTAGGACTAGTGTTAGGGGTAGGGGTAGTATTAGGGTTAGTGTTAGGGTGAAGGCTTGGGTTAGGGTTAGGTTTAGGGATAGGTTTAGGTTTAGGGATAGGGTTAGCATTACCATTAGTGTTAGGTTTGGGTTAGGGTTGGGTTAGGACCAGGGCTAGTTTTGGGCTAATGCTAGTGTTACGGTTAGGGTTTGGGTTAGGGCTAGGTTTAGGTTTAGGGTTTGGTTTGATGTTATTTTTAGAGATAGGGTTAGTGTGAGGGTTAGTGCTACGGCTAGGGATTGGCCTAGTGTTATGTTGAGGGTTAGGATGAGTGTTAGGGTTAGCTTTATGGTTAGGGTTAGGAGAAGTTTTAGGATTAGGGTTAGGGTTAATATTACGGTTCGGGTGAAGGTTAGGTTTATGCCTAGCGTTAGGGCTAGGTTTAGGTGTTAGGGTTAGTGTTTGGGTTAGGGTTAGGGTTAGGGTTACTGTTAGGGTTAGTTTTTGGGCTGGGTTTAAGGTTAGGGTTAGGGTTAAGTTTAGGGTTAGAGATACCGTTAGGGCTCAGGTTAGGACTAGGGTTAGGGTTAGGTTTAGGTTTAGGTGTAGTGTTAGAATGATGATTAGGGTTAGGGTTAGTGTTAGGCCTAGGTTTAGGGTTAGGGTTAGGGTTACAGTTAGGGTTAGGTTTAGGTGTAGTGTTAGGATGAGGGTTACATTTAGGTTAAGTGTTAGGGCTAGGTTTAGGGTTAGATTTAGGGTTAGTTCTAGGGTTTAGGCTTGGGTTCGGGATAGGGATATGTTTAGGGTTAGGGTAATGTGTAATGTTAGGGTTAGGGTTTGGGTTAGTGTTAGTTTTAGAGTTAGGGCTAGGGTTAGGGCTAGGACTAGGGATAGGACTCACGCTAGGTTTAGGGTTAAGGTTAGTGCTATATCTAGGGTATGGTTAGGGTTAGGTTTAGGGTTAGGTTTAGAGTTAGGTGTAGGGGTAAGATGAAAGTTATGGTTAGGTTTAGGGTTAGTGCTGAGTTAGGCTTAGTGTTAGGGTTAGGCTTAGGTGTAGGGTTAAGGTGTGTGTTATGGTTTAGTTAGGGTTAGGGTTAGGGATAGGGATAGGGATAGGTTTATGGTTAGGGATAGTGTTAATATTAGGTTAGGGATAGTGTTAGGGCAAGGTTTAGAGTTAGGGTTAGGGATAGGGTTAGTGCTAGGGCTAGGTTTAGTGTTAGGTTTAGGATTAGGGTTAGGGCAAGGTTTATGGTTAGGCTTAGGCCTAGCGTTAAGTTGAGGGTTTGGGCATCAGCCAGGGTTAGTGCTAGGATTAGGTGTAGGGATAGTAGGAGGGTTAGGTTTAGGGTTAGGTTTAGGGTAATTTTAGGGCTGGGGTTAGGGCTAAGTTTAGAGTTAGTGTTTGGGTTACAGCTAGGTTTAGAGATTGGGTTAGGACTAGGTTTAGGGTTAGGGTGAGGTTTAGGGCTAGGACTAGGGTTAGGGCTAGGGCTAGGGTTAGTGTTATGGCCAGGTTTAGTATTAGGACTAAGGCTGGGGTTAGGTTTAGGTTTAGAGCTAGGTTTACATCTAGGGTTAGGGTTAGGTTTAGGGTTATGGCTTGAGTTAGGGTTAGGTTTAAGGTTAGGTTTATAGTTAAGGTTAGGGCTAGGGTTATGTTTAGGGTAAGAGCAAGGGTTAGGATTTGGACTAGGGCTACTTTTAGGGTTAGGGTTAGGGTTAGTGTTAGGGTTAAGGTTAGGGTTAAGGTTAGGTTTAGGCCTATGGTTAGGGTTATGTTTAGGGCTGGGGTTAGGGTTAGGGTTAGGGCTAGGGTTGGGTTTAGGGCTAGGTTTAGGATTATGGTTAGGGTTATGGCTAGAGTTAGGGTTAGGTTTATGCTTAGGGTTACGGTTAGGGTTAGGTATTGGGCTTGGGTTAAGGTAAGGTCTAGGGTTTGGTTAGGGTTAGAGTTAGGGTTAGGGCTAGGGTTAGGGTTAGGGTTAGGGTTACATTTAGGATTAGTTTTAGGGATAGGGTTAGGTTTTGGTTTATGGTTAGGGTTAGGTTTAGTTTTAGGGTTATTTTTAGGGCTAGGTCTAGGACTAGGGCTATGGTTAGGGTTTGTGTTAGGTTTATGTTTAGGGCTGGGTATAGTTTTAGGTTTAGGGTTAGGGCTAGGGTAAGGGTTAGGTTTAGGGTTAGGATTCAGGCTAGGATTAGGGTTAGTTTTAGGGTTAGGCCTATGGTTAGGGCTAGGGCTCGGGATAGGGATAGGTTTAGGGTTAGTGATAGGGTTAATATTAAGGTTACAGTAAGTGTTAGGGAAAGGATTAACTTTAGTGTTATGGTCAGGGTTAGGGTTAGAGCTGGTTAAGGTTAGTGTTAGGGTTCAGGTTACAGCTAGAGTTAGGGTCAAGGTTAGGGCTAGTGTTAGTGTTAGGGTTAGGTTTAGGGCTAGATTTAGGGTTAAGTTTAGGGCTAGGGTTACGTTTAGAGTTAGGGTTTGGGTTAGGTTTAGAATTAGGTTTAGGTTTATGGTTAGGATGAGGGTTAGGGTTAGGGTTAGGGCTAATTTTAGGGTTAGTTTTATGGTTAGGTCTAGAATTTAGGCTAGGGCTAGGGATAGGTAGAGGTTTATGGTTAGGGTAAGGGTTAATGTTAGGGTTAGGGATAGGGTTAGTGTAAAGTTTAGGGTTAGGGTTAGGGTTAGGGCTATGGTTAGGGCTAGAGCTCGGGATAGGGATAGGTTTAGGTTTAGTGGTCGGGTTAATATTAGGGTTAGGGATAGGGTTAGGGTCAGGTTTAGTGCTAGTTTTAGGGTTAGGGTTAGGGTTAGGCCTAGAGTTAGGGTTAGGTTTAGGGCTAGGGTTAGGTTTAGATTTAGGTTTAGGGTTAGATTTTGGGTTAGGGCTACGTTTACAGCTAGGAATAGGGCTAGATCTTGTTCTAGGGTTAGGGTGAGGTTTAGGTTTAAGGTTAGGTTTAGGACTAGGATTAGGTTTAGGGTTATGTTTAGGATTAGGGCTAGGGTTAATGTTAGGTTTAAGAATAGGGTTAGGGTAAGTTTTAGGGTTATGGTTAGGGTTAGGTTTAGGGTTAAGTTCTGGGTTAAGGCAAGGGTTAAGACCAGGACTACGGCTAGGACTAGGTCTAGGGTTAGGGTTATAGTTAGGTTTAGGGCTAGGTTTAGGCTTGTTTTAGGGCTAGGGTTAGGGTTCGGGTTAGGTATAAGTTTAGGTTTAGGTGTAGGGTGAGGTTTAGGGTTAGGGCTAGGGTTAGAGCTAGGGATAGTGCTAGGGATCAGACTAGGGTTAGGGTTAGGTTTAGGGCTAGGGCTAGGGTTCGGGTTATGGTTAGGTTTAGGGTTATGTTTAGGTGTAGATTTAGCATAAGGATTAGGGTTAGTGTTAGGGTTAAGGCAACTTTAGGGTTAGGGTTAGGGTTAGGGTTGTTTACAGCTAGGGCCAGGGCTCGGGCTATGGAAAGGGTTAGGGTTTGGGTTAAGGTTAGGGTTAGGGCTAGGTTTTGGGTTAGGTTTAGGCCTTGGTTAGTGCTCTGGTTAGGATTAGGATTAGGGTTAGGGCTATGTTTACAGCTAGGGCCAGTGCTCAGGCTATGGAAAGGGTTAGGGTTTGGGTTAGGGTTAGGGTTAGGGCTAGGTTTTGGGTTAGGTTTAGGGTTTGGTTAGTGCTCTGGTTAGGATTAGGAATAGGGTTAGGGTTAAGGTTAGGCTTAGGTATAGGTTTAGGATGTGTGTTAGGGTTAGGGCTGGGTTTAGGGTTAGGTTTAGGGCTTGGATATTGCTCTGGTTAGGATTAGGATTAGGGTTAGGGTTAAGGTTAGGCTTAGGTGTAGGTTTAGGATGCGGGTTAGGGTTAGGGCTGGGTTAGGGTTAGGCCTAAAACTGGGGTCATGGTTAGGGTAAGGGTTAGGTTTAGGGCTAGGTTTAGGATTAGGGTTAGGGTTAGGTTTAGGGCTCGGTTTAGGGTTAGGGTTGGTGTTTGGGATAGAGTTACCGTTAGGTTTAGTGCTAAGTTTTGGTTTAGGTTTAGGGTTAGGGTTAGGGTTAGGGTTAGATGTAGGGTTAGGATGAGGGATAGGGTTTGTGTTAGGATTAGGCTTAGAACTAGGACTAGGACTAGGGTTAGGGTTCAGTTCAGGTTTAGGCTTAAGGCTAGGGTTAGGGTTGGTTTAGGGCTGGGGTTAGGGTTAGGTTTAGGGTTAGGTTTAGTGTTAGGGCTAGGGTTAGGTTAAGGGTTAGGGATAGGTTTAGGTTTAGGTTTAGGGCTATGGTTAGTGTTATGCTTAGGTTTAGGGTTCGGGGTAAGGTTAATGTTAGCTTTAGGGTTAAGTCTTGGGTTAAGCTGGGACTAGGGATTGGGATAGGTTTAGGGTTAGGGAGAGGTTTAATATTAGAGTTAGGGATAGGGTTATGGTAAGCTTTAGGGTTAGGGATATGGTTCGGGTTAGGGTTAGGGCTGGAGTTAAGGTTAGGGTTAGGGATAGGGTTAGGATTACGGCTAGGGTTAGGGTCAGGTTTAGGCCTAGGTTTAGGGTTAGGGTTAGGATTAGGGCTAGGGTTAATATTAGGTTTAGGAATAGGGTTAGGGTAAGTTTCAGGGTTAGGTTTATGGTTAGGTTTAAGGGTAGGTTTTGGGTTAGTGCAAGGGTTAGGGCTAAGATTACGGCTAGGACTAGGTCTAGGGTTAGGGTTAGAGTTAGGTTTAGGGCTAGAGTTAGCCTTGGTTTAGATATAGGGTTAGTGTTCGAGTTAGGGTTAGGGCTAAGTTTAGGGTTAGGTGTAGGGTTTGCATGAGTGTTACGGTTAGGGTTAGACCCAGGGTTAGGGTTAGGGTTGGGGTTAGGGTTAGGGATAGGGTTAGGGCTATGGTTAGGTTAAGGTTTAGGTTTAGGGTTAGGTTTAGGTTTAGGTGTAGGTTTAGCATGAGTGTTATGGTTAAATTTACGGTAAAGTTTAGGGATGGGTTTGGGGTTAGGGCTAGGTTTAGGGCTAGGGATAGCGCTTGGGATAGGACTCGGGTTAGGGTTAGGTTTAGGGTTAGGGCTAGGGCTAGAGTTAGGGCTAGGTTTAGGGTTAGGTTTAAGTGTAGGGTAAGCATGGAGGTTAGGGTTAGTGTTAGGGTTATGTCTACATTAGGGTTAGGGTTTGGATTAGGGTTAGGGTTAGGGCTAAGTTTACAGCTAGGGCCAGGCCTCGTGCTATGGAAAATGTTAGGGTTAGGGTTAGGGTTAGCGTTAGGTCTAGGGTTAAGTTTAGGTTTAGGGCTAGGTTAGGGCTCTGGTTAGGATTCGGTTTAGGGTTACGGTTAGGGTTAAGCTTAGGTGTACAGTTAGGATGCGGGTAAGGGTTAATGCTAGGGTTAGGGTTAGGGCTAGGCATGGGGTAATGTTTATGGTTAGGTTTAGGTTTCGGGCTAGGTTTAGGATTAGAGTTAGGGTTAGTGTTAGTTTTAGGTTTAGGGCTAGGTTTAGGGTTTTGGTTGGGCTTAGGGCTAGCGTTAGGGTTAGGTTTAGGGCCAGGTTTAGGTTAGGGTTAGGGTTATTGTTACGATTATTGTTAGGGCTAGGCTTTGGGTTAGGACAAGTGTTAGGTTTAGGGTAAGGGTTTGAATTAGGTTTAGGGTTAGGTGTAGGCTTAGGTTGAGGGTTAGCGTTAGGGTTAGGGTTAGGACTAGGACTAGGACTAGGGCTATGATTAGGTTTAGGGTTACAGTTAGTGCTTGGTTTAGGGTTAGGTTTAGGGCTGGGATTAGTTTTAGGGTTAGGTTTGTGTTTATGGCTAGGGTTAGGGTTAGAGTTAATGTTAGGGGTGGATTTTAGGTTAGGTTTATGGTTAGGGTTACGGTTAGGATTAGGGCTAGGGTTCTGGTTAGGGTTAGGGCTAGGGTTAGGTTTTGTGTTAGGTTAGGTTTAGGTGTTGGGTTAGGATGAGGGTTAGGGTTAGGACTAGGGTAAGGGTAAGGTTTAGGGTTAAGGTTAGGTTTAGGTGTAGCGTTAGTAGGAGGGATAGGGTTACGGTTAGGGTTAGGGTTTGTTTTAGTGTTAGGGTTGGGTTTAGGGCTAAGGTTAAGGTTTTGGTTAGGGTTGGGCTAGGTTTAGGGTTAGGGTTAGTGCTAAGTTTAGGTTTAGGGCTAGGTTTAGGGCTAGGACTAGCGTTCGGCATATGGCTAGGTTTTGGGTTAGGTTTAGGGTAAGGGCTAGGGTTAGGGTTAGCTTAGGGTTAGGTGTAGGTGTAGCGTTAAGGTTAGGGTTAGGATGAGTGTTCGGCTTAGTTTTATGGCTAGGTTAGGTTTAGAGTTATGGTTTGGTTTAGGGTTAGGGATAAGTTTACGCGTAGGGCCAGGGCTCGGGCTATGGCAATGGTGAGGTCTTGGTGTCGGGTTAGGGCTAAATTTATGGTTAGGGATAAGGTTAGGTTTAGGGTTAGGCTTAGGTTTAGGTTTAGGATGAAGGTTAGGGTTAGGTCTAGTGTTAGGGTTAGTGTTAAGGCTGGGGTTAAGTTGAGCGTTAAGGTTAGTTTTTGGTTTAGGGCTAGGGTTAGGTTTAGTGTTAAGTTTAGGGCTAGAGTTATGGTTAGGTTTAGGGCTAGGGTTAGGTTTAGTGTTAGGTCTAGGCTTAGGGATAGGACTAGGGCTAGTGTTAGGGTTACGGTTAGGGTTAGGGTAAGGGTTACGGTTAAGTTTAGGGTTAGGGCAAGGGTTAGGGTTAGAGTTAGGTTGAGGTTTGTGTTAGGTGTACGGTTAGGATGACAGCTATGTTGAGGGTTAGGGTTAGGGCTAGGGTTAGGCTTAGGGTTAGGGATAGGGTTAGGGTTAGGCTTAGGTTTTGGTGTAAGTTTAGGATGAGGGTTAGGGTTAGGGTTAGGGCTAGGTTTAGGGTTGGGTTTAGGTTTAAGGCTACGGCCAAGCTTAGGGTTAGGGTAAGGTTTAGGGTTAGGGTTAGCGTTAGGGTTAGGGTTAGGTTTA
>JAQZBX010081307.1:0-13694 GCA_029593785.1 Cabassous unicinctus | reverse complement strand
GGAAGCGGGTGTGGCTCAGTGGATAGAGCCCCCGTTTACCATATGGGAGGCCCGGGTTCGCGTCCCGAGGCCTCCTTGTGAGGGCACGCCGGCCTGAGCGGTGCGGTGGGCTGATGCAGCAACCTCACGGCAGGAAGCGGGTGTGGCGCAATGGATAGAGCACCCGTTTACCATATGAGAGGCCCCGGGTTCGCTTCCAGGCGCCTCCTCGTGAGGGCAGGCCGGCTCGCGCGGTGCCGTGGGCTGACGCGGCAAGACCTCACAGCAAGGGGGAGATAAGCAGACACAGAAAAGACACGCAGCAAATGGACACAGCAGCACAAGCAGCAAGGGGGGGATAAATAAAAATAAAATAAATAAATCTTTAAAAAAAATAAAAATAAAAAAAATAAAAGCAAACGGCATTGACGCTTCTGCCAATGATCTGGTACATCTTCATCGTTATAGCATGTTCTACTGTGTCTTCTTGTTCTACTCCTATTTTTTCAGTGCTGTCCAGACCACACCCTTTGCACACGGTTTTGTGCCCATTGCCTGGCAGGAGTATCTGGATAAATGACTGACAATGCAATTTTCTCATGTTTTACTAGTGGGCTAGAGGGTTATAAGCTGTAATGCCACAGTGACCTCTGTTGATGAAACCAGGAAGGGCAGCAAGAGAAACTCAAAAAAGTGGTTCTTTTAATGACAGTCATGTTGGGGCTGAAATATGAGCGATTTCCAGGGTCAAAGTGGAACAGAAGAGGAAATGCTGTAAGATGTGAAGAGCAAAAGGCACATAGGGAAGAGAGCGCTCTTGGTCTTTCTCTGTGAGGATCCCAGCCCAGCATTGCTTCTCAGTTTGCCAACTTCTTTCTGTCTTTGGCCACAGTCCAGGGGCACAGGCTCACGTTCACTCTTTTAAATGATTTTTCTACTTTGTCATCATTCAAGAGATTACATTTTATATGATGCATTGATATTTCACGAGCTTCCCAAAGACAATGCAGCTAAGGCTGCTTTAAAACTCCACATTTTAGAAGTAAAAGCCACGGTGCTTTAGTTTTTTTTAAAAAAAACAGTTTTTACTTTTTGTTTGCACTTGTTACTCCTTGTGTATGGTTGCGTGGAGCCATTGACCTAATATCCACATCTCCACCCGCCGCCACCCCTCACCCCATCACCCCTGCTGTTTGTGTAAAAACCTAGAGGGAAGTGAAGATGGAAAATGCTGCCTTCAAGGGGATGACTATTTAAGAAATTAAATGCCATGACCCTTGATCCTATGAAAGAAAAAAAGTAATAATATTGCCATCAGACTGTAAATATTAATACCCTAGGTATCAGCCTGTTAAGAGTTAACCTGGACAATATTAACCTTTGCACCAACTAAATCAGTTAACTTTCTGCCTAATTAACTTGCCGTTCATATGGGACTCCACATAAAACATCCCATATGGTCAGGGGGCCTATTTCCCCCTCTAATATGGAGGTATAAAACTGCTTATCAGCATACTGATAACTTTGAGGTTAAAGGAAAAACAGGAAGTCAGGTGTTTGAATAAGAGTGCCGTATTAATACGAATGTTACCTGAGCAAAATGACAATTTTAGAGGCAGTGACAAAAGAAAGAGTATACAGAAAGCTGGTTGAATTAAGACATTATCCTCTCTGAGTGAAGAATGAAAACACACTGGGTCCTCCCTCCATTGCTGTCTTTGGGGTGTAAGCCACGGGGTCACCCTCAAAGGGGGACAATGCTGTAGACCTCCACACAGCAACACATAAACCTCGAGCCGCAAAACCAGTCTCGGTGGAATTCAAAAGAAATGTGATCCATATCGCATCATGAAGCTATTTTCATAAGGCTGCAGGTTTGGTCTATTTATTTTTCTTTATACACCCTGTTCTCCAAAGTTTTGAAGAGTGCTAAAAATGATTCAAAACCCAAGAAGATAACAACAATAAGGTAGAAGCAACAAAAGAAAGGAAACTAAAGATGGGGTCATAGAATGGAGCCATAACCGAGGCTAAGACTATGTCCTGTGCTCCCTCTTACACGTGTCTGGGCCACAAATGTGGCCTACGCCTTCCATAGTCAAGGTGAAAAGGGCAATCTGGGCAATTACTCCTTCAAGACTCTACAATCAAAACAAATGAATCTCACAGAAGAAAAACTCCTCCTGGTGTTAAGACCAGAAAACAAACTTATGCTTGGGCTCTTCATGAAAAAGAAGTCACGTGATAGACTAAACACCAGCTTCACCCAGATCTGAATGCAAAGTTTCATGGGATTTTCCCTTAAATTACTCCTCCCCAGGGGAGCCCAGTTAAATTTGAATTTTAGATAAACATAGGAGACATAATCACACGAAAAATGTACTCGTTGTTTATCTGTAATTCAAATTCAACTGGGCATTCTGCATTTGGATTTGTTAAACCTGGCAAGTGTAGACGAAGGCCAAGTATCCAAATGCAAATGCTCACCTCTGGGTGTATTTACAGCCCTGTTCCACACATGCGATAATACACCAGGAGCAGCCGGGGTAAGTGCTAGAGCTACGTAAACTTAAGTACCTAGGGTTAAAAAATACTTACCCTTACTGAAAAATCAACACATCTGATGGGAAAGCACTTTTGGTGGAGCGGAAGACTGGAGAAGTTTTCTTTAAAAATGCATCCAAATCTCCTGGGCTGGCTAGGCCATTACCTCTAACCTACTAACAATTTGTGGAGCACCATTGTTTTCACTTGTGTATTTTTCCTGCTTTGGATGCCTTATAAAAGAATTTGACACTAGCATAGAGTAATATCTTAAAAGAGAGCTTGTAATCAATACTATGGAATGTTAGAAACTAGTAAGATCTTCCAAATGCATTTAAAATGTTAATTATTGACAAAGAGGCATTTGACAGAAAGTGACTGCACGAGTTTCTTTAAGTGATCTTACTTTGACTGCTTTTGATCTGGCTAGTAATGATTATATTATTTTTAGGAGGTACCAGAGATTGAACCTGGGACCTCGTTTGTGGGAGGTAGGCACTCAACCATTGAGCTACAGCCGCTCCCCAATGATTATTTAAAAATAATCCTAAAACTATTTAGTATCACATTTTCAAACTAAATTTAGATGCTTTGTGAGAAAATGCTATCACCAAAATCATTCGATTTCAATTTTTCCTTGGTGAATTGCTACTAGCATGGTTAATTGTTGATGTCAGAAAGAGTGAACATAGCTAGTTCAATTGTTTAATAACTTATTCTATTGATTTTAGTATGAAAGAAAGAAAACTTTACATTTTCTCAATGTAATTACTTCACATATCAAGATAGCAGACTTAATTTTCTCTTTCCTCAGATTCAACTCAATAAATATTCTTTTTTTTTTTTTTGAGGTACCGGGGCTGGGGATTGAACCCAGGACTTCATATGTGGGAATCCAGTGCTCAACTACTGAGCCACATTGGCTCCCCTAAGTTGGTTTTTTTGTTTGTCTGTTTGTTCATTTGTTTGTTTTTAGGAGGCACAGGGGACCAAACAGGGGACCTCCCATATGGGAAGCAGGTGCTCAACCACTTGAGTCACATCCACTCCCATCAATAAATATTCTTAAAGATTTTTTCAAAAACCTGACTTAAAAAATTTTGCATCTCCAATAATAAAGTTTATCTCTAGGATCTTAAATTTTAAAATGAATTCTTGATTTACATTCAAGAATGTTATAGAATCCACAAACTAAAATTTTTGAATATAAAATTCCTTTATGTTAATCAACCTGTTAATAAACTGATCAACAGGAGGAGACAATTCTTTCAGGTAAATCGATGCCAAGTTTATGAAGCTATGTGGAAATCAGTTAATCAATATTGAGGAAAGCGACATGATTTAGTCTAATTGAACTTGAGTCTGAGGTAAAGCGTTGACTCTTAGGTTTAAAAGAAACCGGAGAAAGTTGCTCTCGCAGATAATAGTACTTGGGACAAGATAAGAAGGGATTTAGCAGTCTGAATAGGAGTCTGCAAAACCAGTGAAAATCCCTGAATTGCCTTGACTGGCCCTGATGTCTCAACCACTCTTCTTGATTCCCAGATTTCAAGTTTCTAAGGTTGAGTTTCCTTTCAATAAATATACATTTATGTTATAAAATTTAATTTATAGTATCCAATATGGTGAGCTTATGGTCATTATGGATTATGCAATAATCTACATTTCCTTAAACAATTTGACTTTTCTTCTCTTACCAATTACTACAGATATTTCCTGCTACCAAGTAAAAAGTAGTGTATTCGATATTCAGTTTACAAACTTATATAATGTAAAATCCCTTAATTTTACTTTATTTAATTGAACAGATGAGCACGTTCATGTTTTAAAACACTAAATAGGATTTACAACAAAAACTCTTTCCTACCCAAACCTACAGACCCCTCCCCAGAAGCAAAAATGATGAAGAGTTTCTTGTGGATCATTCAATAAAATGTCTGCATAGACGGAAGGACAGACGTAACACATTCCTCCCTTCTAGCCAATGCTTTAAATAATATATATATCTGTAACAAATGGGTATATGCTATGCATATTGTTTTACACCTTGCTTTTTAACACTTAAAAATTATTTGGAGAGCTTTTCATATCTGCAAAGATTTTAGAAGCCATACAATATGACACGGTTGGGATGTACCATAATTTACATGACAATGTCTCCACTGATGAACACTTAATATGTTTCTAGGCTTTGCTTTAGAAACATTGTTGCAGAGGCCATCCTTGCAAATCCATTTCCACTTTACACTTATATGTTAGTATAATCTAAAGGCTGAGCCCTAGAAGGTCAATTGAAGGTTCAAAGAGGTTGCACGATTTAAGTTTGATAGAAATTGCCAAATTACCTCCTAAATAAATTAAATCAGCTTACAGGCCAACCTACAGATTCCTAGACTTCTCTCTAGCACCCTTAGTTCTATGAATACTTTAATATTTGCCAACCTTTATAGTAAAAATAAAATGTATCTCCATGTCGGATCAATTTGAAATTCCTCAGTAACGAATGGAGTTGTAGCTGACACCCATCCAGTATCTACCCTCCACTCTCAATTCCTTCTCAGAGTTCCTAGTAAAAATGATATACTTTTGTGTCTGGCTTCCTTTGCTTGATATAATATTTTTGAAATTCATCCAAATTGTTGCATGTGTCAGTAGTTTGTTTCGTTTTAGTGAATTGTATTTCACTGTATGAATATACGACAATTTGTTTATCCATTCTCCTTTTGATGGGCATTTGGGGGTGTTTCCTGTTTGAGGCAATTATGCATAAGACTGAAATGAACATTCTTTTTTGTGTGTACATATATTTTTCTCTTGGATAATGCCTAGGAGTGAAATTGCTGGACCATGGGATGTTTAACTTGATGAGATATTTCCAACGAGTTCTCCAACGTGGTCATTTTTATATTCCTGCCAGCAATAGATGAGACTTCTGCTTGCTTTATATACTCACTAATCATTGGTTATATCGGGTTTTTTGATTATAGGTATACTAGTGTATATGAAATGGCATCTCACCATGGTTTTAATATCCATTACCCTGATAACTAATTACATGCAGCACCTTTTCATATGCTTATCGGCCATTTGTAGATCTTGTTTTGTGAAGTGACTTTTGTGAAGTGTTCAAGTTTTTGGTTTTTTTTTTTTCTTTCTCATTTTTAATTGGGCTGTTTGTCTTTTTACTATTGATTGCTATGAGTTCCTTATGTATTCTGGATTCAAGTCCTTAGTCAGATATATGTATTGCAAATCTTTTCTTCTAAAACTTCATTAATTCTTAATGAGCAATGAATGACAACTAAATATAACAATCCTCTAGACAACCTATGCTGAAAAATTCAAGTGAGGGGAGCAGATGTAGCTCAGTGTTTGAGCACCTGCCTCCCATGTACGAGGTCCTGGATTCAATCCCCAAACCTCCTTTAAAAAAAAAAAAAATCAAGTGGCAACATAAACCAGATCATTGTGGCCACAAAAACTCCATGTAAAAAACTGCCCAAAACACAGTGGCTTAAAACCATAAGCATTTGTTTAGCAACAGAGCTACAGGGCAGCTGGGGTGAGCTGATCTGGGCTGGGCTGAGCCGAGGCATCTAGGCTGATCTCAGGACCCAGGCATCTAGGCTGGGCTGAGCCGAGGCATCTAGGCCCAGGCAGCTCTGCTCTGGGGCCTCCCATTCTGCCCTTGACACTGGCAGGCTAACGCGGGCGATTCTGTCTCCTGCCAGTGGCTGAGACATGAGAGGACCTGCAGAGACAAGGCCTCTTGAATCCTAGACTCAGAATTTCACATCAACCTCTTGACCAGAGCACACTACATGGTTGAAACCAGAGTGAAGAGGTGGGAAAACTCCTTGCTCACAGTGGGAGACCACAACAACATTTCTTTACCAATGCTATAGCTTGAGGGAGGAGTGGAGAATGAGGGGTATTAATTAAATCCACCCTGGACATGGAATAGCAGTAAGGCTATGCATGTATTTTTCAGGACTTTATGATAGAAAATAGACACCATAGTTTTTAGAATCCCATTGCCCTGCTGAGTGTTTGGTTTACGTCTCTCAACCCAGTTTCTTATTTCCATTTAGCCTTCAAGCAGTCCTAAGAATGTTCACTCTTCATGAATTCATTACACGAGACCTATATTTTGAGGTTTCTTTTCTACGTTTCTTTCCTCCTCATCCCAGCTGGACTTTGTTCCTGGGCTTTCCCCCGTGGGAGCTCGCCTCATCTGCTTTTGTGCTTAGTCACTGTAGGTCTCCTTTCTGCAGCTGTTTTTCCAAAGAGGGGCAGGCAGGCTTGTGGGCATCTTTAGAAAATAGGGCACGAAAGGCAGCAGGTGCGGTGTCAGTAAAGCCGTGCCCGGCTTCCCGCTGCCACCCAGGCCTGCGCAGGGGGTGGCGTGTGCATGTGTGTGGCATAATGAAGTGGCTTAGGATCAGCGAGGTCTGATTTCAACTCCTGAGGGGGCCTGCATTTTCTTGGAAAACTGACAAGAACTTCTAACAACGCTTTCTCTCCTGGAGGTCAGGAGGACAGGCCATGCTGTTCCTAAACCTTCTCTGGGAGCACGCATGTCCTTGACTGCTCTCGCCTGTCCTTAGCGCTTTCCTCTTAAAAGCCCTTTTAACCTGCTATAAATATAATACTTTACTAACAATCAATATTGTGCTAGCCCATTATGTTCAAACAACATCTGCACCGATGTTTTATTCATGTAGCAGCTTTCTTTAGGCCACGAATCCATACGTAAAACCTCCCAATCAATCCCAGATAGACAACTGGAAATGTTTAAGGCACATTAACCTGTTTGGACCCTCAAGGTAACAAGATTATTAAGCTCTATAAGAAGAGATCAAGCTGGTAGCCAAGATGCTGGAGTTCTTTATTTGGCTATGGCACTGATCCTCCAGTAAGGCTCTGCATTTTTTCGGGCCCACTTTCTTCACCTGTAAATGCAGATGTTGGAATGGAAGAGAGTGTGTGTGTGGGAATGCATGTGTATGCATAGGTATATATGTGTATATGTGGGTATGTAAATGTGCATGTGCATACAAATATGTATATATGTATGCTATATGTATATATGTTATGCATATATGTGTATATATGTGTGTATATGTGTGTATGCATATAGATATGTGTGTCCTTAACTTAACAAATGGGTTATGGTTCCCTCGAATAGATAAAAATGAACCTCAGTTGGCATGGACTCAATCTAGAATCTACACCTGAGTAGAACTGAGATTAAGCTTAGTATGTGTGTGTATGTGTGTGTGTGTGTGTATGTATATATGGGTATGCATATGTGTAAATGTGAGTATATGTGTGTATGCATATGGATGTGCATGTATGTGTGTGAATAATTTTCCCCATAAGAAGACACGTTTTTTTCTTTCTTTTTGTTTTTCCACTAATAGAAATAGAGTTTACCTTATCACAAGGAGATGGATTGAAGCTGCTACATGTTGAAACTGGGATATGGATGTTTCCATTTCTTCCTTTTCTTCTACTCTTTAATAATGTGGAGACAACCACACCTTCCTGCAAGTACCACTAAAAAAGCATCTGAAATCTTTCCATTTCAGTGAATCATTTGGCTCCAGTTTATAAGCTCAAATCATCATGCTGTGATGCAGCTTCTCACAGACAACTCCTTTGATGGTGATAGTGTGTGTATCCCTTCCAATCATTGTTGGAAGTCCTTCCTGCTAAACTTTAACTCCAGGGACAGCACAGAACTCCTGGCTAACTGAACCATTCACTCCTTAGCTTAGCACTTGGAATATAGTTCTCTCAAGTAGATAAAAATGAACTTCAGTTGGCATGGACCTAATCTAGAATGCAAACCTGAGTAGACCTGAAATTAAGCTTAGTAGAAGCACAATTAATTTTCTTATTTGCATACCCAATAGAATTTAGCCGTTCTTGAACTTGAAATTACTTATTGATCCAAAATTAAATGGTAGATCAAGTTCACTGTATAGACTGGTCCTCTGGCCAAGTACCCCTTCTCTAGTATCTTATATCCTGAATATTTTTGTGAGTGGTTACAATAAATTAGAAAAATGCGAGTAGGATCACAAATTACTTTTGAATCATTGACATTGTAAGTCACTTGGACCCATACAACAAAGGATTCTATTTCCTAGCCTCATTTCTGAGTTACGACTCCACCAGTCCAACCAGTGCCACTTGTGTAAGTAGAGCAAGGACTCCTCTAAATAGATGTTCTTACGATTCTCTGGGATCCATATAGCATCCAAGTGCTATTGACTAAATATCAATGGCTGGTAGGCATTGCAACACTTGGTACATGGAATCTTGGAGCTGGAAGGGGCCTGAGGCCATACAGGGAGGACAATGGCTATTTATTCAGTGTGTCCTCTGTGCAGACCTGAGCGGGGTGCTTTCCCAGACATGCTCACACTCAATCCTGACAGTGGCTATCCTCAGCAAACATTATACCTCCAATTTTATAGATGAAGAAGTAAAGAAATTGAGGTCTGGGTCGCTGACGAAATGTGCCCATATTGCAAGTTATCACGAAGATCCACAAAAGTTAATGTACATTAATGAAAACTACCTTGTTTTCTTTACCATTCATTCATTTGTATGCATGCATCATTTTTTTCTCAACTAATCCTAGGAGTTGGTAACTAGTTGAGTGAAAACATACAAAGTTAAAGAATAATTCAAGACCAAAATATAATGGTCTAAGTATAAAATTTATGTTGAATCATCAATGAATGGTAACCATAATAATCACCAATAAACAAACGAGTCTATAATTATGTATATTTGATTCATTTATTTTCATGGTGTCATGCAGACTTTCATAAATGAATCTCTTCAAATATTTATAAATAGTCTATCCTATTTCATTGAATATACACTTTTTCAATACAATAGAAGAGTATTATTATTATTATAATTGATTCTACTATAGGGAACTACACCTGTTAGCATAAATTATAGTTATTTCTTCAAAATTATGATCCTAATTTTCACAAAATTAAAACTGTGTTCTACTCCAGAATATCACCAAATATATTCCACACGTAGCATAAAAATATGCATTTAAAGGTAGAGTGAATACAATTTCCTGATATTTAAAGCATAATTTGTTTGGCAGCCACGCCAGGTGTCTTTGCAAATAAACTATCTGAGTTATTTCAGTTCACCGAGCCCGGATTCTGGTAGAAGACTGAAGGGCTTGAAGAAGACCGGTTCCCAAACTTCAGAAGTAGACCACTGGGTTAACTGTCTTTGGTATTCCCCACGATCGTTTTTACCCAAGGCAGGAGGCCAGGAGTGGGGCCGAGTTACACGTGGTGAGGAAGTTCCCAGAATAGCTCCTGAGCAGAAAAGGCCAGCTCCAAGTCAGGGCATACCACATGGCTCTGTTTCCTTTTCCTTAATCTGGATACTTTTCAAGGATGAGAACAGCACGTAAGAAAGACTAAACTGCAGGGAGCAAAAAATGGACAGAATGACAAGCAGAATGAAGAAGAACACTCATTCAAGCATTCATTTATCTGCCCATAAAACAGATCATTACCATTTACTCATTTTATTCACTCATTAAAAAAAAACTGGCTGAGAATTTACTGTGTGCTACCATTCTGCCAAGTCCTTGTTTCAGTTGCAGCTTCAGTGCTCTAGGAGCTAGCCTTCTAGAGGAGAGACACCTCTCAACAGATGGGGAGAGTGTCCTACAGTAGGGGTACTGAATGAATGAATGCAGGAGAGGCAATAACTGGTTACCTTGAAAGTAACTACTTAAGAGCTATATAAAGCCATCAGCAAAGATGTTCCCCTTCCCAGATCCCTAAGAACCTGAAATTGACAAACTATGTCAATGTTTATTCCCAGATTCCTAGAGCAAGTCCAGGGTGATTTTTTTTTTTTTTTTTTCCTTTAATGGCCTGGGCGAATTCTAGCTTGCATTGTGCAGTTGGAAATTATTTGGAAACACTTTCTTGAATTTAGTACTTTGTGTTCTCTAAATCCTGCTCTAAATTTGTATCAGTCTTCAATTTACATGCTTAAATTAGAGATAAGTTACTGATTAATAGGAATAGCACATTTTATTCAAGTACAGAATTCCGAAGTGATCCTAGGCCCCTTGAAAAATCTACTTGTTATCTCTGTCTTCCTTTTATAGATTTGAGCTTACAAGGCCAGTATCTTAGAGGCTGTTTATTTTCTCCTAGAGGAAGAACTTTCTTCAGGCTTCCATGTAAGAATTATGGCAATTCATGACAAAAATGAGGTTCTCTAGTGGAAATATTCCATCCTAAACAATTATGAGTGCCTACCACAAAATCTAGAAAGTCCAGTTAATAATTATTGGTGAATGAATGAATCAATGAATGAGCAGATTTCACATGTTAATTGTACTAACCTTGGTGGCTTTTTAAAATCATAAATAAAGTATATATTAAACATAAAAATAAATTTAAAATTTAAAAACCCAGTCCCCAAACCCCTTCTTATCTTTCCAGTTCACTTCCTCTAATGCCTCAGCTGCATCAATCCCTTAACTCCACTGGCATCTGCAATCCATGTCTTCTCTTCCGTCCTTGCCTGTCATCAACTCCAAGGGCCACCATCATAATCCTTCCCTTGCACAAGCACTCAAGGTCCTTGCCCCCTTCCTATATGCCTGTTGGAACCACAATCTAGGTTAAATCCAATCTCTGCCCACTCCAGGTCTGCACTGGTGTAAGTGAATGTAGATTCTGAAAAACATACAATTGAACCAACTGATCCTATTTTAAATTCATGGTTATTAACCTTAAGTGAGCTTAATTTTGTTTGGAATCCCATGATTTATTTTCTTGGTCATTCTCTCTTCCATTCTTCTTGACAAATATTACATACTTTCACTTTTCCCCTCAAAATTCCGAAGTCTTTTACTCTATCCTCACACTCGCTGAAAAACTGAAATCATGAAATGAGAGCTGCATGGAGGTTCAACCATACCATCTCAATCTGTGCCCTTCTTTTCCTGTTGCTCAAGATAAACTGTCCTTGCTCTCATTCAAACCCAATTCCTCCACCAGCACAATAGATTATATCCCTTCTCATTTACTTCAGTATTTCCCTCTTTTTGCTTCTAAGGCATCCATTATTTACAGCATCATTGGATCATTCCTATGCCTGATGTAAATATGCTGTTAATTTCTTCAATCTATACAAACTTTTCTTTCCTGACCCCATGTTTCCCTCCAATTACTGTTCTATTTATTTCCTTCCCCATACAGTAAAATTCCTTGAAACAGATGTTGATATTTACTGTCTCCACTTTTTCTCCTCTACTTCTCTCTTGAACCCACTCCCTTCAGGATTTTACATCTATTGCTCTACCAAAATTGTTCTTCTCAAGGTCCCCAAGGAATGCCAGGTTTCTAAGTCAAAGGCTATGTCTTAGTCCTAATCTTACTTGACCTATCAGCAGCATTTGAAACTGTTATTCACTCCTTTGTCCATGAAATACTCTCTTTGTTTGGCTTCCAGGACATAGCATTCATCTGAGTTTCCTCTTATTTTCTCAGTATTCCTTCTCAGTCTCTTTTGCTGGTTCTTCCTCAATAACCCCACCTCCAAATGTTGGTATGCCCTGTGGCTCAGTCCTTGAGCCTCATCTTTTCTCCTTCTATACTCATTCCAGAGTTGATCTCAACACTGTCCATGGGAGAGGTGGTCAGCTACCCATGAAAGACCAGTGCCCCTTCCTTAGTGTGGAGTTGCTACTCAGATGAAATTGCCAACTGGACACTGTGTGCCCAAGTTCCTCTCACATCTGATTATGAACATTAGTCTATTTATTGCCAAGAGAATATGAGCAGAAGTCATCTCTACTCCCAGAAAACTTCCCATGTGCGTCAATTCCTCCTTCACACCAGCAGGGTGATGATACCAGGACGCGCATGGAAGCACATGTTGAAGGTGGCCAGCCTGTATTAGCCAGGTCCTTCAGTGACTGAATGGAGAACAGCCCCTTTCCCAAGCCTGTCCCCATTCCCCATTGTGGATTGGATTGCAAAGGGATTAGACATTTCTATTAATTTGAGCCAGTAAAGATTTGGGTTTGTCTATAATAAGAACTGGTATTACCTTAACCAATACACCAAGCTATTTGCTGATGACATATATTTATATATCCATTCTGAGTCTCTCCCATCCACCTCAAACCTGAATATTCAACTGTCTTTGACATTTCCACTTGGAGGTCTAATAAGCACTTTAAGCTTATAATCTCCAAAGTTCTGGAAAAACACCTCCTTCAATCAGCTTCTCCTCATCCTTCCCCATCTCTGTTAAAGGCAACTCCATTCTTCCAGTAGCTCAGAGCCAAATGCTTACTGTTAACCTAGACTCTTTTTATTCTTTCAACCCAGCTAATTCTGTCCACTCAACCTCTAAAATAGATCCAGAATTCAAATTTTCTCAGAATGTGGTTGCACTTCTTACCACTCCTACTGCCACCACCTTGGCTCAAGGCGGTCACGTCTCTTGTCTAGATTAGTACAAAAGCCTCCCAACTTGCATCTCTGCTTCTGTTCTATCTCTCTGAAAGTCCATTCTCAACACAACTTGAGGGACTCTGTTACAGTAAAAGGGATAACCTCTCTCTTTTTTTCTGCTCAGACTCTCCAGATATTTCCCATTTTAGTGTAAATGCTGATGTTCTTGTCAGGGTCTCCAGAGCCCTACGTGCTAAGGCCTTGGTTTCCTCCGTGATTCCCGTTTCTGAACTTCCACAACCCTTGACATTTATTGCTTTTGTGGCTTCTGTCACATTCTAATAGCCATGTATGCACAGGCTAGAAGAGTGGAAAGAGACTTCTGTTCAAATGTCAGCTGTCAAGTTTCTTAACTTTTCTGAGTCTCACATTTCTTATTTCTAAACTTGAAGAAATAACACTTATCACATAGGATTGCTGGTGATTAGTGAGTGAAATAACTTACAGGAAGCTCTCAGTTTATGTAGTCATCATAATTATCATCACCATCATCGCCATTGTGTTCATCTGCACCATCCATCACTGTATTAGTCAGCCAAAGGGGTGCTAATGTGAAATACCAAAAATGGGTTGGTCTTTATAAAGGGTATTTATTTGGGGTAGAAGTCCACAGATACCAGGCCATAAAGCGTTAAG
>JAQZBX010081306.1:0-13695 GCA_029593785.1 Cabassous unicinctus | reverse complement strand
TTATTTCTTGCCTTTGCCTTGACTTGCATTGATGTTGAGACTGTCCAGTGATTGAATGAGAAGTTGGTTCAAATTGCAAAGCAGTGATCAGTTACAGCTCCACTCTATGCCCTATGAGAGAAGAAAGTGAGGCTCCTTATATAACCAGGAATGGCCTCTACTCTGTTGGAGCATAACAACTCTCAGTGTTCTAGCTGGGGGGGAGGGGGGTGGGGAGAGAATGAGGAGCTTTCATGATGGAGACTCTGGTATCCCACCACAACCTGGTCTTGTTTTAGTGCTTCTTACCTTAGTAAATGATACACCATCTAGGAGATATTCTAGGAGGATTATCATCACCTGCTGCTTCTATCCCCTTCTAACCCACAGCCAATATATCACCAAGTCTAGCTTTTCAAACACATTAATATCTCTAGAGTCAACTGACTACTCTTCAGTACCCCCACTGTCACTGCAGTCCAAAGCTAACTCCAACTGGGGTTGCCAGATGGAACACAGGACTGGGCATTCTGAATTTGTATTTCTAAATCTGGCAACACTAACTCCAACTCACCTATGAGATCTCACCTCAGTCGCCACTTCTACAGGGATGCTTTTCCCAACCTCCATAGAGACCGAATCTCCCCATCCTATGGTCTCCTTTATAGAACTTAATACACTTAAAATTGTATATTTATCTTTGTGATTATTTGAACAATGTTGTCTCACCCACTAGACTCTAAGCCCCCTATGGACAGTGACCATATCTGTTTCTGCTCAACATTTTATCTTTACTGAATAAATGAACAAACTAGTGATCAAGTCTACAAAAGAAACTCCGGGTTCCAGGCAGCAGATGTGGGAAAGTCTGGCCTCCACAGCGTGGCCCAGTCCCCAGGTCCCAGCCCTGACTCTAACATGACGGGGGTCAGGGGCATTTGGCTAGGCTTTTCCCCTCGTTCCCTTTGGCGTTTTAGACCAGGCTCGCTCTCTGGATCTCAGTTCATTAACTAAAGAGATGAGCTCGGCTGTATTTCCAAGTCTAAAATCCTACAGTCCTGAAATTCTAAATCCCAAATATTGGGCCTGAAAGAAAATTCTGAGGGTCACTGGGTCTTGAAGTTTCATGGGCTTACTATCCTTGTCTGCCCTATCACAATGTCAGTGAAGGTACCACAAAAGGTCACCACTCTTTCACAGTAACATCCTCTTGGGTGGAACTGGAACTATGCCTTTTTAAAATAACTTGACTTAAAGCTGTGCTTAGCTTTCTGGAGTCTGCTGGGTAGGAAAGGGAATAGGTCCTTACCCCCTTCCTTTCTGAAACTTTTATTGTAGAACTGCACTTGTAAAATGTGGCAGCCACCAGTCACATGCCAACTATTTATATTGAAGTTAGTTTAAACTGAATTTAAATTTATTTTCTCAGACAAAATAGCCACATGTAGCTAGTGGCTGCCCTATTGGATGACTCAGAATACCAACATTTCCACCTCTGCAGAAAGTTCTATTGGACAGCACAGTTCCAAGGGAAACAGGATATAGTTCCTGCCCTTCACTCTCTATGAGCCATCTTTCTGACTTCCTCTTGGTCTATAATGTTCACTCTCTCTGGATTTCAAGCCTTGTGGCCAATGCTGAGCTCTAAAGTAGAACACCTTCAACAAGCAGCTCAGCAGACTCGACATAATCCTCTGACAAGCTTCAGTTCAAATGTCACCTCCTCAAGGAGGCCTCTTCTGATGCTAGATTAGCTGTAGCCCCCTTGCCACATGCTTCCAGAGCATCCCGCAGGTTCTCAGAACACTCACTGCTCTTCGTGAAATTATTTAAATTTAATTTGCCGCACTAGACTGAGGAGTTGTAGAGTACAGACCCTGGGGCCAGGCAGTGTGGGCTTGAATCCTAGCTCTATCTCTGGCTTCCCACATGAACTTGGAAAAGAAAGCTGGCTTCTCTGGGCCTTACAGACCTCTTCTTTACGATGGGTTTAACAGTGCCCACCTCACAGGGTTGTTAGGGAGGTTAAATGAGACTTAGTGTATGTAAGGACAATCAACACATAGGATGCACTGTACAATGTTAGCAAAAATAAACAAAGAGCATAATCTGCAAAGGCAGAGCTGCTCTGGCCTTCTGCCCTGTACACCATAGCCCATGCCTCAGGACAATGTCTAATCCAAAGTAAATGCTCAATAAATCCTTGTGGAAATGAACTGAATATGCTTAGAATGGCTTACTTTAAAACTGCACTGCTAGAAACTTACCCTACTGATAGCGAGATATTTGTACGCGGATATTCATTGCAGCACTGTTTATCAAACCACCACCAGAAGGGACCAGGGAGAGGCGGGCAGGCTGAGGACATGTCAAATGTCCATTTATAGGGACCTGGTTAAGTAAATTATGTACATGCGTAAACAGGGTTACTGTGCAGCATTTATAAAGAATGAGGAAAAACCGTATGGGGTGAAGTTGAAGAGCTCAAAAAGAGCAAGAATAGGGTGAAATAAACAAGAACACACGTGTACATACTGTTTGTGCGTGAGTTTTCTGAACACACACACTAGATCCTTTAACAACGGCTACCTTTAGGGAGGAGGGAAGGCAACTTTGATGCAGACTTAAATATTTTTCAGTTCTTTACTACAGGAATCACGCCATCATGTACATGTATTGCTTTTATTTTAAAAAATTTTAAAGTTTGTGTTGTTCTGGCAGACTTTTCCTCTCTGGAACCAGGATAAACAGAGAGAAAGAAATGCAAGGTAGGGAAAAAGAGTAACTGGGGAGTAAATGAAGATCTTTTACTGGTAAATCTGCTGGCGTACAGACTAGTAGAAGGGAGAGGGAATCCACGAGGGGGCAGGTTCAGACCAGTGGTGTGTGTACATGTAAGAACTAATGCTGATGGAGAGCTTATGTGTGGTAAGCCCTTTCCGATTTGGTCTCATTTAATCCCACCTATGAGGAAGGCACTATCATTACCCTCATTTTACCAAAGGGAAAATGGAGACAACGGAACATTAAGTAACTTGCCCAAGGGCACACGGCTCAGTAAGTGAAGGGGCTGACATTCCAGCTCAAGCTGTGCGAATGCAGAGCCGGCACCCATGTCAGTGTCCACGGGAAACAGCGGCTGCCAAGATGGGGCTTGTCCAGGAAGGCAAGACAGAGGAAGCTCTCCAAAGAGCTCTCCAGCCCGACTTCTACAACAGTACCTGGCATGTAATAAAAATTCCATGTTGCTTTCAGCTTGTAAGAGTCAACATGAAATACTCTGGCTGTTTCCAACAAATTATGAGCAGTCTCATACGGTAGGGAAATTATACTGCGAAAAGGTCAAAGGCTGAAACACACTGTACAATCAAATGGGTGAAAAACGGAATGGATTAATGCTGGGCACAAGAAAATTTCAAGTCCACAATAACTAAGTGGCAATCATAGTCATACAGTTTTAAGTCACATTTTCTGAAAAATGTTTCCCTATGGCAACACACCGGGAAATTAGGTTAAAGAACTAATGGGTAATTTTTCATGACTTTGTAGTTATATCATGACTTTGTAGGATAGTCTTTTGGGGGTGTTCAGAGAAGAGTGTGGGATTTGAAGGTTTGGCTCCTGGATCTAGCATTCTATCACAAGCTGCACAGCCTTGTAAAAGTTACTTAATGCTGCCTGGTCTCGGTATCTCCATCTAACAACTGGGTGATAATTATAGCTACCTCTGTTGCAACGATGACATTAATAAGTGACTCCACCTATCATTTCACTTGTCACATAAACATTTCAATAAAGAGTTTATTTTCCTTTTTTTTTTCTTAAACAACTGCCCTCTAAATCACAAGCTTTTCAAACAGTTCAACCTGATATTCTTTCCCTTTGTACAACCACTCCCATCCCAAGCTCCCCAGATGGCCTAAAAAATGATTTCAGGTAAGAACACTTCACTTTCTGCTAACCAAAGAGAATACACACTTGCTCTAAAAAGATTCACATCTACAGGACAGCGTGTTGACATCCGCTTAGGCGCCCCCTTCCCTCACCTTCTTCCTAGACCTTAATGTGTCACTCTCGCACTGGGCATTCTCAGGTCCTCTCCTAGCCTACCAACCGCTCAGTCACATCCCAATATTCCTTGGGCACTAAGCAAATCAGTTATTAATAATACTTAAAGGAAATACTCGTGAATTAACAATCAGGAATGTATTAACATCTAACCAATTTGGAAATGAGTAGTAATAGGAGAAAAGATAATACTCTCAACCCTTTCCTCTGCACAGAATATCAAAACCAGAAACAGTGAAAACAAGAGTCATGATCATTATTTGACTGTTGGTCACTGCCTGTAAGAGGGGCTGTTATCACATCAAAGCTATAATGTGCCTAGTAAAAATAACCATCTACTTTATATTTACCATTTATTTGGTCTGGATCTCTAAGATGCCCCTGTTGATTGTCCAAAAAATCCAAATCTTAAGGGTTTATAAACAGATACACATAATCTAATAATTTGACCTAGCTAAATAATATCAATATTACATCATATCTGTTTCGAGACAAACGTTGCAGAGAGTGGATGTGGCTCAAGAGGTTGAGTGCCTGCCTCCCACATGGGAGGTCCTGGGTTCAGTTGCCAGTGCCTCCTAGAAAAAACAAAAACAAACAACGAGCAAAACAAACAAAAAGTCCAACTCAGGGAAGCCAATGTGGCTCAGTGGTTGAGCACTGGCTTCCCACAGACGAGGTCCTGGTCCCCAGCCCTGGTACCTCAAACAAAAAAAAAAAGACAAACTTTGTTCTCAGAAAATGTAACAATTTTTTCCCCCACACTTGGCTTAGACTTAACAATACCATTTGAGGGGTGTCATCCCATAGATATATTGTCACTTGTGTGAAATAATGTTTGCTCATGTTACTTAAAGCAGCAGTGTTTTGAAATATCAAAAATTGAGAATGACTTCAATGTTTATCCAGCAAGAAGTAGCTAAATAAGCCATGCTCTGCCAATATACAGGAATTATACAATTAAAAGAATAGAAGTCCTCTTTTACTGAAGTGCAAAGTCCTATAACACATATTACTAAATAAAAAGAGCAAGGTATCCAACAGCATGTATTATATACCACCTTTGGTGTAAAACAGGGAAGAAATAAGAGCACATACACATATGAGAACACACACACACATGACTGTTTGTTTGTATTCATATAGAGAAATCTCAGAAGGGTATATAAGAAATGAATAACATTGATTGTAGTATTGCAGGAAGGGAGAATTGGGAACTGGGCAGGAGGGAGACAGGTATACAAAGAAGATTTACTGAATATCTTTGTACTGTCTACTCAGAAAAGTACACTGAAAGCCCAATTAATGGTAAAAATTATTTCTTCAAGACTAAAACAATGAAACACTACCTATAATGTCACCTTTTGTGATTAGCTATGATTCATCCTTTCTTTATTCTAACACCATACATGCAAGTATTAAAACGCACACACACATACATATACATTTAAATAAATAAATTCAAGGAGAAAACTCTGTAGAAAAAAAAGAAAACAGAAAACTATTTTTAAAGAGCTCCTCAAAGCCTTTTTCCATTGGTTTATTACTATTAATGAGATTAAGGTAAACTGCAATCTCCTCGTTTTTACACCTCCCTAATGCAGGGAACGGTTTGCTTTGAATACTCTGGAACCCCTGGAGTGCCCAGGATCACTGCATTGTACAAGTAAGCTCACCTTCATAGGTGCCAACTTCCAAAAGAGTTCCGCTCTGCTCGAGGTCCAAGAACTCCTTTACAGTCAGGAAGTTGTAGTCCACGCCAGGCACTTCTCCTTCTCTCTGAGATCGGGTTGTGCCTGCAGCAGAAAAGACAAAGGCATAAGACACTAAAACAGGAAGCTCCAAATCCAGGTCTAATTAAAATAACCTGTTCAGTAAGCTGGTGTACTCTGCCGACGTATCTGTCCAGACAGGGACCTGGTAAAGGCAACTTCTCCCTTCTAACATAACAGCATCCCCACTTACACCCGCCCAGCATTTGGGGCCCCCAAATATGAGAGGGAGAAAACCAATTCAGCTATGTAACCCAGGGAAAGTTTTCCCATTTATTAAAATGCACTGAATGAAAAAGGTGAACTGGATTTTATACAGACAGCATTCTCAAACAGCAGCTTTTAGGACTGCAGTAAATACTAAAAAGTTATCTGCCTTAAGCTCATAGACTAAGGGGTTTATATTTTCATCACAGGCCTTGAAATTCTTGTGTTTGTCAATACATCCGGCAAGTTCCAGCATAATAAGCCCTTTGAAGAAAATGACACACACTGCACAAACACATCACTATAGAAATGTGATCACCCAAGATCTGTGGTTGGACATCTCCCAGGGATTAAAATACTGCTGTTCTCCATGTAATTAATATGTTTGGTAAAAAGGAGGCCACCCATAAGTTTTGAGAAGAGAGAAAGGACATTGCATTTGCTAGAAAACTCTCCTACTGATTTAATCTGGCCATCTTCTCAATGGCTAATATATATAACAATCGCTCTTATGAAATGATATAGAGCCTCTACAGTATTTAAGTCGCCCAGCACCTTAGCTATCATTCTTGTCCAATCTCAGCCCAAAGGTGTGGAAGCAATGGGCAGAATGTGTTTTACCCATAAACCAAGAATATGAAATAAACCAAGAAGCAATTATACAGTGCATAATAGGAATCTACGTTAAGTATTACAGTAGATGAATATAATAGCAAAAAACCCCACATGATTTCTCCTCCTACATTCAAGTTAGGGAACAGGATCGACACAGCTCAGTTTGTAACGCACCATTAATTCTGTGCTTTAAGGTCAACATTTTCTTATCTAATAAGCAGGGATTTCCCCCTCTTCTTGGGATCTCTTCATTCAACCTAAATTGAATTAAATAACCACGTACCTAGTGGCTATAATGTTCCTAGCCCTATGCAGTCTCTGATGGCTTGCCGATGTCAGTGACCACATCCATACACCTACATTGCAAGTCAAACAACTCAACACTTGTTGCATACTTTTATCAGGCTAAGACAAATTTTAAATAACCCCATTTTTCTATTATTTGCAATAGGAGTTTTGAAAGAGCTGCAAGTTGTCCAGAGTGATTGTGTTAACAAATGTTTCCTCATCATTGCATGCTAGGTCTTCCTGATTAAAGAAGCCTCCTTATATCCTGTTGATAAGTGTACCCTTGCACTGTTTCCTAATTCATTCTCATTTCTGGTTTCCCTAGCAGATAATGGTGAACCCCTTGAGGTAGTGGACAACTTTTAAATTTATATCTCAAGTATCAGGTATAGAGTAGGTACTCAAGAAACAAAGACAGTGGGGAGCAGAAGTAGCTCAGTGGTTGAGCATCTGCTTCCCATGTTATGAGGTCCTGGGTTCAATCCCTGGTACCTCCTTGAAAAAAAAAAAAAAAGGAAAGAAACAAAGACAGTATTCTATAGGGTTGACAGCAGGTGTCTGAGGTAGGAATGATGGGTTCACGGTCTGGTTCCTCCAAGTTGTCGTTTTGGACATGTTTCTTGGCTTTGTTACTTCTCAGGTTCCTCATCTCCAAAATAGGGATGGCAATAAGTGCAGTGTCTTTACAATGCCAATGTAAGGGAGATCTCAGCCAGTGCAAAATCATATTACTCACTCAAAACTCTTAGCTAAGGTCATTTTGTATTTCTTAACAGTTCTTCAAAGCAGCTTAATAGGAATATTGAGACAAACATAAATCTTCAGTGGAAAGTTGTGAGCTTTTCTTAAATGCATGATAAAACCTCATAGGACTAGTAAGAAATCCCTGTGAAAAGCCATTGGTAATGGCTAGTACTGGTTAATACAGATTATGGTAAAAACACAAATGTATTATTTCATCTCCATGTAGTAAAAAATATACTTGTACAATGTTTTGTACTTGTATTTAATGATATTAAAATAGTGAAGCTAAAAAAACAAATCCTACAAATTTGTTGTATGTATTGAATGAGATAATCCTTTAGAGTCTAGCTCAATAATCCTTAGTAGATTACAATTTGCATTATGGTTAGAATGACTTGAGTTGCTAGAATCTTAGCATTCAAGCCACATTATAATAATAATCTCTGATATTATGTATATGTATGTCATCATATAAACATCATTATATATTTCATTTATTCAATAAGTATTTACAGTGATTGCAATATGTGGCAGGCACTGATTTAGGCACTGGGGAAGCACTAGTGAACAAGACAAAGCCTGCAGCCTAATGGAACTTATATTTTACTACAGGAGTCAGAAAATAAATATGTATATGAATAAATTAGCATCTAATTTCAGGTGGAAGTAATTCTTCTATACAAAAAACAGAGTTTAAAGGGTTAAAAAGTGTCTCGGAGCAACACAGGTTGAAAAGTATTTTGGAGTTAAGGGAGCAAAGTAGGGAGTGAATACAGGTGATCAGGAAAAGCCTAGCTAAGGAGGTGCCATTTAAATTGCTGAGGAAAGCATCCCAGGCAGAGGGACCAGCCAAAGATTTTGTGCTGGGAACAGGCTAGTCACGTCAGGGGAAAGGCAAAATGGCCAGTGGAATCGTAGCAGAGTGATGAGAAAGAGGCCGGAAGTGCAAGCACGGGGCCAGGTTATACAGGCCACAGATAATGCTTTAGATTTTATTCTAGGGATGAAGGGAAGCCAGCAGGGGGTTTTGAGCAGGGTGGTGCCATGATTCACTTTTAATTTTTAAAAGATCATTTGGTGGTAAAGAGAACAGGTTCTGGACAGAGTGGTGGTGAGGTGGGGTGGGTGGGCAAGAACAGAAGCAAAAAAAGAAACCTGTTAGGTGGCTGTTACCGCCTCCAGGTGAGAGAGAATCAGAATGTGGACTAGAAGAGTAGGATGGCTGCATTTCTATTATGAGATAGGATATTTTAAATAGCTGCAATATAGTCCATAGGCTAGACATAGTCCATAGGCTAGACATAGTATAAGTATGTCGATTCGTCAGTCCATACTATATTTTGAAGACAGAACCACCAGGACTTGCTGATAGACTGGATGAGGTATGTAAGAAGGAGAGAAGAATAAATCCTGCCTTCTTATTTTTTTACCTGGGCACATAGGTTGTATCATTTACAGAGATCAAGATGCCTGGGGGAAATTGGGGGAGGAAACAAATGAAGAGTCCACTTTTGGACATATTGAGTTTGAGATGCCTAGTAGACACCTAGGTGCAGAGACCCAGTAACTGTTAACTCTATGAGTCTGAAGGTCAGAGTGGAGGTCAAGAGTGATCAGAAAACCACTGGCATTTGAAGGTAAGACAGAAAGAGCTAACCTAGGGAAAGCGTGCAGAAAAAGGTGCAAAGACCCTCTAGATTCAGAACCAGACAAGGAGGAAGCTCCTCAGGGGAGACTAGGAAGGGGCAGCCCAGCAAGACAGAAGCAGAGGAGGAGGGCGTGACGTCCCAGAGCCAAGAAAAGAGGCTGCTGAGCTGGCTACCTGGAAGTCATCACACTGCTCCTCAGCATACGCAGAAATTCCTGGGCAGCGCAAGAAAAGAATCGCTGAAAGACCTGCTATGAAAGCATCCACCCTAAATATGTTCTAAATGGCATTGCTCATACTCAGCCACTACATTAAAATTCCATTAATTTAATCTTTTCCACTCTCCCGCACTGCCCCCCCCCAAAAGGATGAGGATAAAACAAAACAAAAGATTTGTTGGTTTCTTTAAGTCTTCCGAAACCAGACAAGGTTTTTATGCTCCTCTGCAGGCATCTTATCTTTTCAGACCCAATTTCTCAGATTTATTTTAAAGACAAAAATCACCCCTGGCTCTTAATTGCCTGAAAGGATTCTAAAGAATCAAGAATTTCAAAAATGCAACATTTTAGAGGGAAAATGAAACAAGCAGATACCAGTTTCCCATGTAAATAAATATGTCTAGAATGGCCTTGGAGCTGCAGGAGAAGGGGGTGAGTGGGCGGGTAAGTCTCCACCCACAAAACCTTCAGGGTTTATTACCCAGACAAAACCTTTCCAGGCTGCACGCTAGCAGGAGGTTTACTCCCAATTTTCTCTGAGCAACCTGCCCGGGGTCTGGACCGAGGAGCTCAGACCCCATTCAGCGACGCTGAGGAGAAATGGGCTGGGGGAGGGGACCCCGCCTCCTCTTTTCTTGTAGCAGAATGACAGGCTGCCGGCTGGACACACGCCTGGCAGATGGCATTTCAAAGGGTTTTCAGGAGCCATCTGGGGTGGGTACAATTATTACAAACCATGCTTCTAACAAAGCCAGAAGGGTTATTTCCTGACAGCAGAGGAGTAAAACAAATTCTATCGTGTTTCCCAGAGACAGCATATTAGGGGAAAAAAAAAAAAAACACAACAACTCCAGGCTGACAAACTGGAGTTTTCTATAGCTTATCTATAACCTGTAACACTGCCTTCTGCTTGTCTAGCTAGAAGTTGGCCTAGTAATATCTTGCAGCTTTAAGCTAATAAACACAGTGTCCTTCCTTCAAAAAAAAAAAAAAGTTATCAAAGACTAGAAAAAGAATAAGAGTTTCCATTTATTGGACACTTAGTGCCAGGCAATGTACTAAACATTTTATCACTGCTATCATAGTGAATCCTCACAAGGAACTTGAATAAAGGATTATTATACTCATTTTACTGACGAGGAGCTGAGACCCAGAGAGGTAAAATAAACCTGCCGAAGGCCACAGAACAGATAAGTTGGGCAGAGCTGTGATTCAATCCCAGACAGTCTGACTTTAGCACCCCATCATTGTCCAAAGAACTTTGTGATGATGAACATTTTCCACCTCTGTGCTCCCTAATGTGGCAGCCACGAGCCAAATGTGGCTACTGAGCACCATTTGAAAAGTGGATAGTGTGACTGAGGGACTGAATTTAAAATTTCATTTAATTGCAATTACTTTAAGTTTAAATAGCCACATGTGCCTGGTGGCAACAGCTCAGCCGGCGCAGCTCTACACCATGAGGACATTTCCAATGCCTGTGCTGCCAGGCACCTGGAACAGACCCCAAAGCACTTCTAGCTCTCAAAATAATAACAGGAAACTGATTTATAACAAACAGTAAGACATCTTTACTCATACACAAAAACTTTCCTTTTAAAAACTCAAACATGTTTTGACAAATAATCTGGTCAAACTCTAGGTTTTGTCTTAGAAATACAGTTGGGTTCTCACAGTCTCTGGTCTCTTAAAAAAATTTTCCTTAGAATTGTGGCAGTGTGGTTTGTAGGGGAAAAAAAAACAACAAAAACAGGTTTCAAACAAAGGCAGTGATCCAAAACAACAACAAAAAAACTGAGTGCCTGTGAAGATGGGGATGACTGAATGAAATACGGTAGATTCACTCTTGGGAAAATTCTATGGCCATGTAAAAAGTGCTTAGATCTATGTACTAGAAGGAATGCCTGTGACATACAGTTAAGTGATACAACCAAGTTACAGAACAATATATAAAATACATTTTCTTAAAAATAGAAAAGGAAGCCATGTGTATATATACATGCTACATATTTTATGTGTTTATATCCACATAGTTAAATAGTCAAATGTATGGAATAATATGAAACCAGCAACAGAGGTAAACTCAGAGAGTAGGTTCATAAATGGGAAGCGATGAAATGATTCTCTCTCTCTCTCAATACCTCTCATACACTGAATTGTACCAATGAGCATGTCATTGTTTGAGCATTTTATAAAATAAATAAACTAATTTAAGAACTCTATTTAAAAACCTGATTCTTACTCAAATATCTTCAACATTTGAATATTTGAATATTTCAAAACTTAGTCTTCCCAAAAGTGTTCAAAAGAATTATAGGCTCCAACTGAATCACACACATCTCAAGGTTCCCTATCTCATAGAAAACCTGCATCAACATCAACACTTGCATTCAGCTATGATTTGGAATACACTCCAAATAAAGTTGAGGAGAAGTTGGTACTATTTTTACAACTGACTTTGCTTTTTAAACCTCAAACTCTTCAGAATCTTAAACAGAGTCCTTTTTAAGTGTTAAAGAACCTACCAGATTTGCACCAAATTAGTGAAGACCATCAACACTTTCTGCCACTGTATCATAACTTAATTAATTTGAGCTATGCCCTACTGAATGTCTCAGTATGAATTAGCAATGCCCCCACCAAAAGCCTGTCCAGTAAAGGTTAAGTGGCTACTTGCTTCTTATACACATTTTATGGTTCATAAACTTTTAGCACACCTGGATTGAATGACCCTTGCTGAAGAAATCCCAAAGTGACCTTCCTTATCATCAAACTGCATAAACCCTGGCTACAGAAAGGAAATGGGACTTGGCGCTCATTTGCTCCCCCTTCTTATTATAGAAATACTCCTGAAAGTTCCAGTTAACACAGCAAAAATATCCTAGTGCTGATGCATGTATATGCCGCTTCCCACTGCTGCACGTTCCCACCAGCATCGGATTTCTAGACAAGCCAGGTTGAGCTATCACTCAGTAACAATCCAAATGATCTCAAGGCCACGGTGTTAACAGCGGAGTAGTTATTCCACTAGGTCCTAAAATTAAGTTATTAATACTCAATGAAATCACCTGCTGTTAAATTAACCTGAATCCTGCTTATTGTACTTGAAGAACATGACTTCAAAAAACGATAGCCACCTCAACTTCCCTGTGTTAAGGAGAGAGAATCATTTTCTATAATAAAATAATTGTTTATACTGCTTGAAATTGGTTACATATATCCAGGACAGCCTCCTGCTGTTCATTCTTTAGTTGATGGAGACAGACCGTAGCAGTATGTGCTGTTACCCCAGATTCACTCAGTGACCTGCCACTGTCATCAAGTTTTGCTGTATCTCAGAATCGGCAGTATTATTTACTCAATATTTTCTTTTCAAACTAATCTGCTTTTTAAAAAGAAATACAACCATGTAAAAAAGGAAACATTTAACTGCTACAAACTTAGTAGAATGGCTTTTTAACAAAAACCTTATAATACCAAATTCTGGCAAAAATGTAGAATAGCTGGAACTCTCAGGCATTGCTGGTAAGAATGCAAAATTGTACAGATACTTGGGAAAAGTCTGACAGTTAAAAAGATAAACATGTATTTACTATATGCCCCAACATTTCCACTCCTAGTTAATCTTAGAGAAATGAAAACTTAGGTTCACAAACAAATCCATATACAAATGTTTATAGCAGCCTTATACAAATCACCTCAAACTGGAAAACAATCCAAGTGTCCTTTAACTGGTGAATGCAAACTGTGGTACATCCATACAATGAAACAGTACTCAGCAAAGTTATAGATACAAAAACCAGGATGAATCTCAAATACATTATTGTAATGGTTAAGCTAATGTGTCAACTCGGCCAGGTAATTGTGTCCAGGTGTTTGTTCCAACAAGCCCTGGGCTAATTGTAATACAAGAGCATTTATGGACTTCAATCACCAGTGAGTTTACTGCATGGATGACTGATTACATATGCATCAATCAGGGAGATTACATCATCAATGGCTGGCGCTTTTATCCAATCAGTTGAATGGCTTAAAAGGGGAAGTGATTTCAACATTCAGAGAGAATTTCCCAGCTCTTCGTTGGACAGGCAACTTCTCCCAGAAACTCATCAACGACCCTTCGTTGGACTTTCATCGGAGCCACTGGTTTGCAGCC
>JAQZBX010081305.1:0-13694 GCA_029593785.1 Cabassous unicinctus | reverse complement strand
ACGTGTGTGTGTGTGTGTGTGTGTGTGTGTGTGTGTAATATAACTCATCAGCTTAAATGAGTCTGTCTTTAATTATATACATTATTTAGGTTTAGTTATCCTTGCTTGTACAGCTGGTATTGAGGGCATCATTGTATTCCCAATCACTTAGAATTATTTTTTGCCTCTCAGATTTCTACATCTACAATGTAATTTAAACATATCTCTTTCTTTACAACTGCACTGACACTTAGTCCAAGCTCTCATCTTATCTTGCCTGACTATTATAACAAGCCTGCTAACAAATCTCCCTATCCTCATTTTGCATCTTTCCACCCATCTTTTTCATCAAAATCAATAATTAACTTCTTAAAGCATATGTAAATCACTGGTTTTTTTTTCTGTTGAAGAGCTTTATGATTCTTTCTTACCTACAAGTGATGTAAACACTTCTCAATTGAATCCTCCAACCTACCTTCCAAACTCATTTACTATTACATATTTCCATGCACCCTACACACAGGTTATCCATTTTCGACCAAAGTTTATGAATGCATAATAATCCAATATTTCCCAGTTTCCCCAGCAAAAGATCTTCTTCTTCCTTTACTAGTTCTTAATAATACACTAAACCTTAATACCCCATTTTAAAATTTTATGTTTCCTGATGGAATTACTCCTTATTTATTCCAGAAGAAATTGATCATTACTTCTTCCATGCCAATATAGTCACTTATCATTCTACCCTGACTTTCATTATGGAGCTAATTTGATGCAGTGTGCAGTGTAGGCAATCAATAATTGTTCAATGATGACGATGAATGCTTTCTACATTTCCAACCAATCCTATTGAGGATCATTCTACCTTCCATATTGCAATGGTATTCAATGCTTTAATTTAAAAACTTAGAGAATTAGAAAGAAATTTGATGCTTGTGAAAGCTAAGAAAACCGTAGGCATTTCTTTACATCTGATTTCATATCTCAAGAAATGATAGATACTTTGCGTGTATTAAGGTATTCCATTTACTTAAGTTGACTTAATATTCATAATGAAAATGTTCCCATTAGAGCAATGATTCTATTTAATCAAAAAAAAAAAAAAAAAAAAAAAAAAGAGTGTGGGTTGGGGTGAGGAAGGGAGACAACTGGAGATCACACACTTTGGAAATATGGTAAAAAAAAGTTCCTTATAGAACTTAATACATAAAAATGAGTTAAAGATTTTCTGTGTCTCTGGAGGACAGAACATTCTTGCATCCCATGCAATAGCATTACACACCATTGTTCACCATAACTCTTTAAGGGGGAAATCATTAACTTGTTCTTATTACCACTTAAAACTCCAAGTTCTTAAATGTAGTCTTCTAAAATGTATTTTCCTTTTGTAAAATAAGATTAAAAAGTAAACTTTAATTTTGTCCACTTAAATGATATTTTGAGGGGATTTTGTTGTAACCATATCCATTATCTAAGACATAAACAAATACCAGAAAGGAAATATAATCTATTTCTTCTCATCATGCTTTTTTGTAATTATTTTCTTAGTTAGAGGCTTTGACTTCCTTATGGACTTTTAGAAGATAGAAGTAATATATTTTAATATGAACTAAAATTATCAAACAAGGAATCAAAATAAACCCAATTAAACAGTTTATGCTGACTCTATTGCCTGATCCAATGGAGTTACTGTCAAAGAAGTTTTCCCTCAATTAAACATGTGCTAACTAAACTGTATCATTAGTCTCATGTGCATTTTCTTTGAAAATACATGCAGACGTGTGCTATTCCTTAATTATATAATGAACCAGTTTTCAAATGAGACAGACAAGGCTGAGAACATATTCTGAAAAGGAAAATTATTTTTCTATCAGTCTAGAAAACACTGTCACATTAATATCAGTCACATACTCTCCCATCTTAGAACTCATACATTTCCTTTATTATTAAAAGATTTTTTGTATATGCAATGTGTTTTTGTTTCTCTTAAAAGCATTCACACTGATTTTATCTTCAAACTATTATAATTATAATTTTATAATATCCGTGAACAAAATATAATTAAAATTATAAATTATTATATTATGTTTAACACTTACTTTTATTTCTCTTATTTTAAAAGTTTAAAAATGATTAATTAAACATATATTTTTATGCTCTATTTTATTCTAGGATGAATGAAATGGACTTGTACTATTTTTGTCTCTGAAAAGAATTCTTTTTTATTTTGTTCCAATATTAGCTATGCCTGCCTGAGGTAATGGAAATTGTTATTAAACAACTAATACGTTTATTAAGATAACTAATAATATGTTTCCTGGAGTCATTTTCGAAAATTTTTTCTGCATATAATTCATCTGGAGAAAAAGTGCTTTCATTCCAAAATCATGTTTCTTCTTGCTTAAACATCAACAATTGATATCTAATTGATTCCTTTGGTGTCCTGAGAATAATGGTAGGCAGCAGAGTGAGAAGAAAACTACTTTTACAGCATTCAATGTCATTTTCCTTGCATTAGTTGCAATAAAGAGTCTTTAAGATTTTCTTATGTACTGTATATTAAGTCCACACACACAAAAAGATGTTTTTACATGTTTTGGATTCAAAATCTTTTCCATTAGTTTAGATGATTGTGACATTTATAAATCATACAGTGAACTGTGTTGTCATACAACTAGGTACAAGTGGCCATTTAAATTTAAATTTAGATAATTTAATTTAATTTAAAAACTGGTTCCTTGGTCACACTAGCCGTATTAGAAATGCTCAATAATTATATGTGCCTAAGGGTTACCAGTTAGGCAGCAGAGATTATAGAGCATTGTCATCATCACAGACAATTCTAATGAACACACTGATATCAATTACATGGAAATGTGAAATGTAAATCCTTCCTTTAAAATCCACTATGTGTATATAACTCAGACTTAATACTCAAGTACATCATCTTTTTAGTAACATTTTATAAAAGAAAAATACCGTTACCCTCACAAATGGGAAAAACAAAAGGTAACAATAAAAATAGCAAACTTCCACATGTAATCTCAATGGGCATCACTTATTTAAATATCATCTTCCTCACTAGTGATTAAGTTAATGTTTAAATGTAAGTGATCTTCCAGACAAACTTCAGAACATTCTGTCATGCCCACAGCTTTCTCATCAAAAGCTGTTATGACTGACCCTTGAGCATAGATTGCAGAATTCTCTTTTCCATGCTCATTAAATACTTCTTCAGTTCCCTTTTGTCATCAGTTGGCTTCTGCATGAACAGGGAGAGGTGAAGACCATCTGCACCCTCTTCCCAATCCCCATCAAAATGCCAGTCTCTTATCCTCAAGGTTAAACACTAGTAAATATCATTAGGAAGTCATGGTTAAAGGATAAGATGAATTGGGTACTGTGATGGTTAGACACACGTGTTTACTTGGCCAAGTAATGGTGCCCAGTTGTTTGGCCAGGTAAGCACTAGACTAATTGTACCCTGAGGACATTTTGTGCACTTAAATCATCAGTGAGTTGATTGCATCTATGACTGGTTACATTTACAATCAACTGAGGAGACTGACTTCAGCAATGAGAGATGTCTCATCCAATCAGTTGAAGGCCTTATAAGGAGATGTGATTTCAGCAGTCAGAAGAGAGAAGTACCATCTTTACTTCAGACAGCCAGTTTCTTCTAGAGAACTCATAGGAGACCTTCATTAGAGTTCCTGGCTTGTAGCCTGCCATATGGAATTTGCACTGCTGCATCCCCACAGTCATGTGAGACAGTTTTAAAAAAATCTCATAATATTTACAGATAGCTCCTGTTTCTTCTGTTTCCCTAGAGAACCCTGACTAATATGGAGCCTTTGGAAATTATTTGATATTCTAATATTTCTTCATCTCCATGAAATGAGTTGGTGTAGGTATGAAGCCATTTCTGCATTCCTCAATGTCCAGCTGTCAGATGTAACTTTTTAATGCTGTCAGAATGCCTTTAACCAATATCCCTCACTACCCTCTCTTAGCTCTAGTTTGTTGCTTTCAATCTTCAGTAAACTGGAAACATAGATAATCCAATATTTTAAGATTTTAAGGTTAAACAGAGCTCATGATCATGTTAGATTTGGGGGTTCTATAGTTGCTTTTATGTTGTTCAATGCTTTATAATTTTCACTAGTTTCACCTTCTTCCAGATGAATGGTTATGGATATCTGACCTGGAGTCAAATCCATGCTCTACATTATATGCTATCCAAGCAAGTGCATTAAAACAATTAAATGCCCATAAAGTCAGCAAGCTTGTTAGACATGGGATTTTTGAAAAATATTCCAGAATCTCAATTGCTTTCAGTTACTGAAAGAAGAGATCCTACACGAATATTATCAACAGCTCCTTTACCACACAACTGTCAATGTGACTTCATTGTCACTTCTACACTCTTGTTGCTCTGTCCTATGATGTAAATAAAACTGGAGTTTACAGATGTGAACACAGCATGGATGAGGCTTCATTGCCCAAAGTCGCACGCTTTATTAAGAAATGGAACTTCAACTCAAATTCAGATTGTTGGTAGGTTAGGACGTATATATTACACAATCCTAACCTCTTTCAGGATAAAATTCTAGGAGGAGCAGA
Organism: Cabassous unicinctus; assembly: GCA_029593785.1. Taxonomy (NCBI): domain Eukaryota; kingdom Metazoa; phylum Chordata; class Mammalia; order Cingulata; family Chlamyphoridae; genus Cabassous; species Cabassous unicinctus. The sequence goes on along the minus strand of JAQZBX010081305.1, from coordinate 9,092 downwards.
GAAGTTAGGGGGAATTTTTATCATGAGACCACAGTTTATGTAAATGAATGTTCTGAAGTCTATCCCATCAGGTGCTGATGATTCATTTTAATTTTTCTTATAGAAATTCTTCCAAAAAGCACAGAGTACATTTCACGTCCTTTTTCAATAGAGGGCACAGCACATAATGTAGTCGTTTTCTTGATGACTCATCACCGTCATTATGTATCTCCATTCTTATTCTGTGCTAAAACACATAGCACATTGCTGCATATACTTGGGAGGTTCTGTGTTGCTCAATGTCAGGCTGTCAGCTGGAACTCTGAATGCTGTCAGAACGCCTTTAACCAACACCCCTCCCTCCCTCCCTCCTCCTACATCCAGTTTGTTGCTTCTAATCTGCATTAAGATGGATAAATAGCTGGCACATCTATTTAAGATTTTCAGGCCAAATAGAGTTTAAAATGAGAACCTAATGGCTGCCTTGCCTTAATTTCAGGGGTTGTATAATTCCTTTTATGTTGTTCAGATGCTTTATACACTCTCAAGTGTTTCACTGTCTTTCAAGGTGATGGACATCTGACTTGGAGTCATATAAAGGTGATTTAAAACTCTCTTCCCATGCAGTGTGCCTGTATATATACCACACCAACTTGTGTAAAATATTTTGCATTTGTTATGTTGGTGGTTATTATATTGAACATTATAAGGTGAAGAAATTTTTCATTTAATCCATACTAAACCACTTAAAGGAGCTCAATTTCATTAAGTTCATCTCCTGCAATGTAAAATGAATAAAACACCTCTACAAGGAAATACTTGTTCTGTAATTTAAATTATCTTCTAGGTGACTAAATCCCCCTTCATTAAAATAAATGTACTCAAAGAATGACCTGAGGATTAACACATCATGGGAAACTTCACACCAACCTAACCTATTCAGAGTCTGTTAAATATATGTAATACATAAGCATCTTCTAAAAATATTTATTTTCTGTCCTTTTTTTCACTTTTACTGTTATATCTAACTAAAACACAATTTTACATCATTATAGAAATTCAAATATTAATGAAATATAATGCAAATATATGTATTCCATATTGGAAAGAGAATCACTGCTAATAATAGCATTAAATATCAGTTTTTGACTAATTTAAACCTGAACAGGAATAACCCAAATATAATTGAAATTTCTCATTTATCTCTATTGTCTAAGAAAACAAGAAAAAAATTAAAACTCACTGTGTTCCCTTTAAGAAAATGTCAGAAACCCATATATGTGCATTCATTTAAAAGGAATGAGCTCCTTGTTTTAACTGAAGAACAAAACATTTGAGATAGTTTGTGTCATTTATCATATCAAAGTTTAGGTATGTCTTTCTTTGTCCTGGGACAAGAGATTTCTCTTCAGGACTACAAAATGGGATTTGCATGCATAAATTGAGAAGCTGATTCTAAAATCTATTATCCCCATAGTGGACTTTGCTATCTAACCTAGGATAGGCAGCATAAACTAGTGTGTGGGGATGCGATTTAGGGAAGCAAGAATTGGGTATGAGATAATACAAAGAATCGGGGAAGTTTTTTCATACCTCCTTCACAGAAACTCTCCAAATTTACCTGCAAATTGTGACTTTATGCAGGTAAAGGGAGAATTTGAAGTAAATAATATCTGATTGTTTTAGTTTGTCAAAGGGGGACCAATGCAAAGTATCAGAAATGTGATACTTTTATAAAAGAGATTTATTTGGGCTAAAAGCTGACAGTTCCAAGGCCATGAAAAGACCAAACTGAGGCACCATCAAATATGCTTTCTAACTAAAGTTAGCTACTATTGATCCCAGTGTTGTTGCCACGTGGTGAAACAAGATAGCCTCCGATCTCTGCTGAGGTTTCAACCTTCCCCTCTGGATGTACCCTCATGAGCTGCTCCGTGGACCCAGCCTTTTCGGGCCTACTGGGGCTTCATGCTTAAGCGATCCTGTAGCCCTATCTCTTACATGGCAGGATCAAACATGGTGGCTTTCTTTTCCTGTGTATGTCTGAGTGTATCTTTCTGTGTTTCCATTTATATCAGGCCCAACAAAGGGGTGGGGACTCAACCTGAGTCATCCTCACTGACTTATTCCAATCAAAAGCCCTAAAGTGATCTTGTCAAGTAATCTAATCAAAAACCTCTCAAAGGAATTTAATGCAATCAAAAAGTTTCACAGCCAGAGGAATAGACTAGTTTACAAACATACTATTTCTCTTTTGGGGATGCATAAATTATTTCAAACTGCCACAATGGTATTTGGTAGAAACAGATAAAGAGGATAGAGAGTAGGGAGGTGTTCAGCAATGACTGCCCTCGTTTTACTTATCCAGTCAATCTACGATACAAAGTATAACATGTTGTGTAAGTATATCATGTTTTGATGCTGTATAAATATATCGTGTTGCTTAAGCACACATTTAAAATATAACAAACTCTACAAAATGAATTATAAGGAATAAAAATGTAGCTCCATAATATGTTTTATAATACAAAGATGGGCAGAAATAGGCCATAAGCATATGATAAATGAACACTAAATTTCAGTAGCAATAAATTTCATATGTTTAATAAATTTACATGAACTTAAAATTGCTTATAATTTTGAATTATTTACATCACTGTACTCTATATATAATCTATATAAATAGAATAAATATATTTTTCTATTAAATACTCAATTTGACAAATTTGTAATCAGCTCTCCAAGGTTAAATGCAAGAGCAAATATTTAGAATGATGTTTTATGCTTTTACTCTCAAAGTATATCTTTCTGTGTAATAAATTACAAGATCTGGTTGTATGTGTTGTTCTAATTGAACAGATTAGGAGGGATGGTAAGCAAATGTGGAATATATGGTCAATTATTTAATGTCTGAAATATGTTTACTATCTAGGATATAGAGGTCAAATATTCATGAAGAAAATTAGGATTTTTAGTCTTTTTATTATTCCCTTGTACACACTGCTAAACAGTCATGAGACTTTTTCATATGAGCCCAAACAAAGCCTTTAAATCCTAGTTTCCCACTCTACCAAGTAGGGGAAAATATTTTCAAACCACACATACAACAAAGTACTTGTGTTTAGAATGTATAACGAACCCTGAAAACTCAACATTAAATAAAACAGAATCCAATCAGAAAATGGGCAAAAAACATGAACAGACATATGAAAATGTGATCAACACAGCCTTTAGAGAAATGAAAATTAAAACCACAATGAGATATTATTATTCACCTATCAAAATGATGAAAATTAAAAAATAGTGATAAAACCTCACAAATGCTGGCAAGAATGTAGTTCAACTGAATCACTCATACATTTCCAGCAGAAATGCAAAATGGTCCAACCTCTTTGGTAATAGTGTCAGCATTTCCTGTCATTAGCTTTTATCACTGATAAATGAAAACCTATGGTCACGTAAAAATGTATAAAGAATATTCATAGAATTTTATTCAAAATAGCCCAAATATACTTAAATAAGATAATGGCTAAACAAATTGTGGCATATCCTTGCCATAGGATACTACTCAATAATAAAACAGAAATGAACTATTGCCACATGTAACAACTTTGATGAATCTTGAGCATGGTAGATTGAATCACGTCCCCCACAATGATGTGTTTAAGCCTTAATTCCCCATCTTGTGGTTATGAACTCATTTGTAAATAGGATCTTCAAATATCCTATTTATGACAAATTGAATCAGGGTGGGCCTTAATGCTATATGACTAGAGTCCTTATAAGCAAAGGAAATAAGAAGATGAAAGTATAAGACAGAGCATGACAGAAAGAGACAGATAAACATGTGATGGAGCAGAAATTGATTTCCAGCAAGTCACCACCAGAATGCTACAAATGTAGAAGGCATGACCTCTCTAGGCTGATTTTGGACTTTTAATCTCCAAACTGTGAGCCAATAAATTCCTGTTGTTTGAGGCAACCAGTTTGTAGTATTTTATTATAGCATTTGGGCAAATTAAATTATCAAGGGAATGATGATGATTGAAAAAAGCCAACCTCTAAAGGTTACATTTATATAGTATTCCAGAATGACAAAAATCATAGAGATGGCAAACAGATAGGTGGTTAGCAGGTACTTGAAAAGTGGGAAGTCAGGGAAGAAGCTATGGCTATAAAAGGGTAACACAAGGGGTCCTTGTGATCAAACTGTTTGCTATCTTGATTGTGGTGGCGATCTCATGAATCTACACAAGTGATAAAATTGTACTGAACTAAATACACATGCACACACACACACAAGGTCACAAATGAGTGTATTTCAAATTGGTGGAATCTGAATGAGGTTGGTGGATTATATCAATGCTAATCTGCTGGTTGTGATATTGTACTATATTTCCACAAGATTTACCATTAGTGGAAGTTGGGTAAAAAATGTATATTGGACTTCTCTGTACGATTTCTTACATCTGCACACATATTTTACTGATTGACCAGAGTTGGTGCTGGAGATAAAACCATTTTGCTATCACCAATCTAGGGCTGAACACAAATCAAACAGGGGCAGGTGTATAAATTGTGAGCTAAAGTGCATACATAATGTTGATGGCACAGCCTTTGACATCAAATAAAGCTGAGTTTAAAAAATAATGAGACACTTTCCTTTTCAACTATGCAACAGTGGGAATTCACATAATCTTTCTGAGATACAGTCTTCAATTAAAAAGCGTACAAAATAGAGATAATAATACCTACATCATAGTGTTGTTATATGTGTTGTACAAAATACAAAATGTAAAACACAATTATTAGGGATTATAATTAATAGCTCTTATAGTTTTTTCATTATTTTTTAGCATTAGCAACAGCAGTAGAGGAAGCACCAGGCATCACGGGTAACTAGTGGTGGTGCTTATAATTTAATCACTAAAAGACAAAATTTCACAGAAGGGGACACAGTCACAGAGAGAACTCAAAGCAAAGTAGATGAGAGAAGGAACCTGGTAACTAGGGTATGGTACAGGCAAGAGCAGCATTAAATAGATTGATAGTCTAAGAAAAAGGGGTCAAATGTAATTAGAGGTAAAACAAAACCAGAGCAACAAGACTGCCCAAGCCAAATCATTGTGATATATATTTTCTTGCTCTTACCTTCTCTATTGATGGCAAACAATAAAATTAATATCTACTATACTTTTTCATGTATAATGAGATTGCAATATAATATTGATTATAAATAATGGACATGTATGTAGCAACCTAATTTATAATATAGATTTGTTACTATTTACCATTTTCTTATTTGTCTTTGTAGGAAAATATTTTTAGTGATTTATTAGAGGATTTTTTGCAACAACTATAAATGTGTTGGGATTTATATAAAAAACCTGGTATCCCAAATTGTCTGCTCAAGTTGGAAAATGTACCAAGAGAGTTAAATATTGTTCACATGCTTTCTGAATTCAACTATGTGATAGTTTTAGTCTTTTGTGAACCCCAGAAAACCATGTTCTTGAAACTGGTCCATTCCTGTGAGTGTGAACTTTTTTGATGGAACTGTTTGATTAGATTACTTCCATTAGGCATGACCCAGGTTGGGTCTTAATCTTCCCACTGGAGTCCTTATAAAAGGATGAATATGAAGAGAGAGGGTCGCAGAGACACACAGGCACTCAGAGAAAACCCTTAGAGACTGAGAGAGAGGGTACCGGAGGCCAGATGAGTTGGTAGAGTGCAGAGGCACAGAAGCTGAGAGAGGAAGCCATGGAAACTGGAAAGCTGAAAGCAATGGAGACCCAGAAGAGCCTGAGTTGCCTCACGCTTTGATTTGGACATTTTCACAGCCCAAGAACTCTAAGCTTATAAGTTAATAAGTCCCCATTGTAAAGCCAACCCATTTCTGGTATACTGTCTTGGCAGTCTTTAGGAAACTAAAACAAACTAATATAAGGTTTGCTCTAGAACAAGTGTGAATAGGACAGGTACTTGACTGGTAGCACACACATTTCAAGTAGTATGGCCTTGGTGAAAGAGGTGTCAAGATATATGCACTGGAATCCGTGCTCTGGGAAATTGACTTCCCTTGTCATCGTCAGGCTTTTCAACAGATACAAAATTCTCCTAGTTTTGGTTTTCTAAGAAATCTAACCATAGTTTATTTCTAATTCCTTACAAAATCTATGAGGATGGAATAATTTCCCCTGCGAAATCAACCTTCTATTTCAACTCTCCCTAATTCACTGGTTGTTTTCACTATTGTTCATTTTCCTTCATTCATTAATGTTGATTCAAAATAACACCAAGCTTAAATTAAACACTTAATGCCAAGGGACAATATGATGGTCTCTCTGTTTAGGATGCAGTGGTCAAATAGAACAACGAATTCTTGCATTTTATTTCCCTTTTTACCTCTTATTCTAAGAGCAAGACTTCCTATAGCAAAATTACTTGTTTTTACATATTTTCTCATGCAAAATAAGCAAATGATAATTTGTTTTCCCCTCTGCACTGATCCCAAAAGTCTGATTGTTACTTGTTTGTCAATCACTGGCTCAAGGAAAGCATGACAAATAATATTGGGTCTGATATGGTGCCTCTCAGACAGTAAGAACACCTACAAAACCCAGCAAAAGTCTCTTCTTGACTAAATTGTTAGAAAAATGAAAAATCAGAAACTGGTCAAATCCTGTCTCTTGAAAACTACAAAGGTTTTGGCAGCAATGAATATTAGCTGGCTTCTCTGTTGTGTTTTAGACAACCATTGGATGTCTTTGTTCTTCCTTTGTGTTCAGCAAATTCCCTAGCCCTACTTGAATTTTACTCCCCTTGGGCACAGGATCCAGGGCACTTTAATTCCTTCAGTGTGGTCAGCAAAAGCTCTTTGAAATATTTTGCCCATCCTACCCACATTCACTTGACCAGAGCTTCTGAAATTTTAATGAACATAGAAACCACCTAGGGATCTTGTGAAACTGCAGATACTGATTCAGAAGGTCTGGAAAGAGACTCGAGATGCTGCATTTCTAACAGGCTTCCTGTGATTTCTATATCCTATTCCATGGACCACATTTTTAAAAACAAGAATAGAGATGATACACTCCTGGACTGATGTTGTTTACCCCATTGGGGAAAATTAGGCACTCTGTTGCAGAAAAGACAATTCTAAAGGATGAGCATTTAGTTCTCCATATTTTTCTTACTACAAGAATAAGTGAGTATTTTGTAAGGTCATTTTGTTCCAATACCAGGTGATGGATCATTGAAATATTTCCTATGAAAACACTTGCATGACTTAAGGAATTATGTATACTCAACAATTGAAATTTTAGGATGAAATAAGGTGCTGTTCGCTTATATCCTCTTAGGAAATAATACTTGACTAACTTTTTTCTGCTATATCCTTAATATTTTCAATCAGACTCTATATTTGTACATTTAAAAAAAAAAAAACAACAACAAATAACAAACCAAAACAGTCCATGGCATTTTATTGCCACTTTAGGCTTTCAGGGATGTCTACAGATGCTAGCTCTACCCTGGTTTTACAGCCTTTGGGCTGTATTTCTGATCTGAGAGCACCAGAGCCTAGAGGAGACTCGTCCTTTCTGCAGGTCTTGCCTCAAGTCAGCACATCTGCCAAGAAGATACAAATGTTGTCACATCAGGGAGTGGCACTTTAAGTGCTGCATCAAAATAGAACTAAGAAGAAAAATACAGTAGAGATGTTTCTTTCTCCAGTTTGTTTGTAGTTTTATCAGTTGGGAGCTGAAATTTAAATAAGATAATGTGGAATTTATATCTCCTTTTTTAAAAGACCAGTTTTCTTTGCCTGCTATTTGTACTTAAAATTGAAAGACAGCATTTTTCCATGATAGTCATTGAATTTCTTTTTTATATATATTATATTTTACTTTACAGGTTGTTATTTTTCTCTTCCAAACTTTCAGTTCTTTCCCACTTTACAAGCCATTGCCATTTCAGCCTGTCGACTTATTAATCCTGAAAGTTTTTTGAGCATAAGAATAACCAGGTGATGGTCTATTATTTATATTTTATGGAAAATTTTAATATGTTAAAGACATGCGAAGAAATATGACTTTGGGATGAGTCCACAGAAACTTTTCAAATACAATCTCATTAATCAATTGCTGGCTGAATATCAAATATTAAATATAACAGAAATATTCTGATATATATGCCCTCATTTGGAACCAACTCTCACTGTCCCTGGACATTTATTATCTTTCGTGATAAGGAAGCTGTTTGAGATACTATAAGAAATTTTAATTAAAAAAAAAAAAACAAGCCTCCAAAGCTGTCTAATTTACTGACACAGTTTCATTTTGGAAGAATACATTCATGTATTTAATTGGTCATTAAAAAAAAATGTTCCTGAGTTTTTATGCTACCCTCTGAACTCTATCAGTCACCTTATATTATATATATAAAGGAGGGATGAGAGAAATACATAATAAACTGTTAGATAAAGTAAACTAATAAATTTAATACATTTAAGAAACTGATATGGGTATAGCAGTTGATAAAAGAGAAGGATATTATTGCTGTGGCCAAGATTAGGGGATAAAACCATCCACGGTATATACGGGATATAAGCCCTCCCTCACTTGGAGGTGGAGTGGACATCACCATCCCAGTCCCCTCAGGATTGGGGGAGGAGCTGTGGACTAGAGTGGAGTTGGTGGTGTTCTGTTGTAGATAAATTATGATTCAAGCAATGAAAGAAATTGTAACAGTGAGGTGGAGCCGGTGGCCACTGGAAGTTTTCGGGGCAGGGGGAGGGGCAGTTGAAATACAGGGGCTTTTTTGGGACTTGGGGGTTGTCCTGAGTGGCGTTGCGGTGACAGATGTAGGCCATTTGCCATCAGCTTATCCCATGCAGAACTGTGTGGAAGAGAGTGTGGTCTATGATGTGAACGGTGGTCCATGCTCGGTGGCAAGGCCCCAGGATCTGTATATCCATTGCGGGTGTTGTGTCACACGGATGAAGGATGGTGGTGTGGGATGTTGTTGGAGGTGTGGGAGGTGGGGAACATGGGAATCCCTGTAATTTCTGAGTAATATTTAGGTAATCTTAGCACCTTTAAAAATACATA
>JAQZBX010081304.1:0-13694 GCA_029593785.1 Cabassous unicinctus | reverse complement strand
GCTTCCCATTGATTGTCTCTTAATCCTTGGCCCCTACTTAATTTTAGCCTTCAACAGTGGTATGACCATTATCATCAGTGTGGTGTGTAGCCATCTAAACCTTGCTCTCTTCTCTCTCTTTTCTCTTCTCTCTTCTTTCTCTGCTCTTTTCTCTCTCCTCTCTCTTCGCCCTTTCTCTGTTTAACATTTTTGCATGTGTTGTAATAAAAATTTATCTTACCAGTTGTTTAGCTTGCTTTTTTCATGGAGCCCTTTCTCTGTTGATACAGATATGTTCTATTTTAGTGCTGCATAATATTCCGTAGTGTGGCTATATCATGGTTTATTTAACTATTCTCGTTTGAAGGATATTTTAGTTGATTTTAGAGTTATGCCACTGCAAACAAGGCTTCAGTGCACATCCTTTTACATGTATAAGTCTTCCCTAAGTAGATAGCAAGAAGTGGAATTTCCAGACCACAGGAAGTGAATGTACTTTTATTTTAGTGGATATTGTCCAATTGCCTTCTAAAGTAGTTCCTTCCAACTTAAACTCCTGCTAGCAATATATGAAAGTATTTCTTTCCCTATACCCTTGTCAACAGTCAGTATTATCAAAAGCTCTTTAGGTTTTTCCCTATTTGATCAACCTAAAAAAAAAAAAAAAAAGATACTTGTAGTTTTACTTTGCATTTATCTGACTACTAATGAAGTTGAACATTTTTTCAGATTCTTATTGGCTATTTGTCTTTCTTCTTTTTGTGAATTGCCTTTTCATACCCTTTGTCCATTTTTATATTAGGGTTCTTTGCTTTGTGTTGTTTTTTTCTATATGATTTATAGTTCTTTATATGTCTTATTTAGATACTTTTTATATGTTACATGTATTTCTCCATTTGTGAACTTTTATGTATCAGAACAATCCTTTGTCATCTTTGTTGAATATTCTTTTCCACATCTGTTTGAATTTTCTTTTTTTTTCTCAACACCTTGTATTAGAAGTACATTCCTTTATTTATATGATTAACCACAATCCTCATCTACTGCCAAAATCATTGTTATACATTCCCTATGTTATCCTCCAGCTGTCTTCCAACTAACATCTCCCTAGACTCCTCGTTTCAGCAACAATTACATCCACAAATCAACAGTGTTTGTTACATTCATTATAATGTGTTACCATGAAGTCCAACCACTCCCACATACCTACATTTGACCTTATTAAACATTGTGCATGCATCTAGCATTGTCTACCCTTTCTCATCCCATGTTCTGTCTCCTACCAACCTATACTTCATAATCCAGATCCATAAGTCTACTCATTATATTTAGTTCATATCAGTGAGACCATACAATATTCATCCTTTTGTGTCTGGCTTTTCATTCAACATAATATCCTCAAGGTTCTTCCATGTTGTCATGTGCTTCCCCAATTGATTTCTTCTTACTGCCAAATATTGTTCCATGGTATGAATATACCACATTTTGTTTATCCATTCATGGGATGATGGATACTTAGGTTGTTTCCATCCTTTAGCAATTGTGAACAATGTGGCTATGAACATTGGTTTGCAAATACCTGTTCACATCCTTGCTTTCATTTCTTCTGAATATATTCCTAGCAGTGGGATTGCCGGATCATATGGCAGTTCTATATTTAGTTTCCTGAGGAACCGCCAGATCATCTTTCACAGAGGCTGCACCTTTTTACACTCCTTCCAGCAGTGAAGGAGTGATTCTATTTCTCCACATCCTCTCCAGCACTTGCAGTTTTCTGTTTTTGTTTTTAATAATGACCATTCTGTATGGTGTGAGATGATATCTCATTGTAGTTTTGATCTGCACTTCCCTAATAACTAGTGATGTTGAACATCTTTTCATATGTCTTTTGGCGATTTATATTTACACTTCAGAAAAATGTCTATTCAATTCTCTTGCCCATTTTTTAATTGGATTGCTTGCCATTTTATCATTAAGTTGTGTGATCTCTTTATGTAACATGGAGATCAATCCCTTAGATATATGGTTTCCAAAGACTTTTTTTCCCTTTAAGTAGGCTTCCTTTTTACTTTCTCGACAAAGACTTTTGAAGAACAAAAGTGTTTAATTTTGAGGCAGTCCCATTTATCTATTTTTTGTTTTGTTGCTTGCGCTTTGGTTATAAAGTCCAAGAAACCACCACCAATCGTAAGATTTTGAAGATGTTTCCATGCATTTTCTTCTAGGAATTTTATAGTTCTAGTTTTTATATTTAGGTCCTTGATCCATTTTGAATTAATTTTGTATAAGGTGTGAGATAAAGGTCCTCTTTCTTTTAGATATGTATATCCAGTTTTCTAAGAACCATTTGTTGAATAGGCTATCTGACCCAGCTGAGTGGGTTTGACAGCCTTGTCAAAAATCACTTGACCATAGATGTGAGGGTCTGTTTCTGAGCTCTCGATTGGATTCCATTGATCACTCAATGTCTTATCTTTATGCCAGTACCATGCTGTACCACTGTAGCTACATAATATGCTTTGTAGTCTGGAAATGAGAGTCCTCCGACTTTGTTCTTCTTTTTAAAGATATTTTTGGCTTTTCAGGGACTCTTACCCTTCCAGATAAATTTGATAATTGGCTTTTCCAATTCTACAAAGAAGGATACTGGAATTTTTATCAGCATTGCATTAAATCTGTAGGTCAGTTTGTGTAGAATTGACATCTTAATGATATTTACTCTTACAACCCATGAACACAGAATATCCTTCCATTTATTTAGATCATCTGTGGTTTCTTAGATGGTTTCTTTTAGCAATGTTTCGTAGTTTTCTTTATGTCCTTGGTTAAATTATTCCTAAATATTTGATTCTTTCAGTTGCCACTGTAAATGGAATTTTTTTCTGACTTCCTCCTCAGATTGTTCATTAGTAGTGTATAGAAATGCATTTGATTTTTACGTATTAATCTTATATCCCACCACTTTGCTGAAATCATCTATAAGTTCAAATAGTTTTGTTGAGGATTTTTTGAGATTTTCTAAATATAGGATCATATCATTAGCAAATAACAAAAATATTACTTTTCCTTTCTTATTTGGCTGCCTTTTATTTCTTTTTCTTGCCTACTTGTTCTAGTAGAACTTCTAGCACAATATTGAATAACAGTGGGGAGAGTGAGCATCCTTGTCTTGTTTCTGATGCCAGTGGGAAAGCTTTCAGTCTTTCCCCATTGAGAACAATGTTAGCTGTGGGGTTTTTTGTTTGTTTGTTTTTTTAGGAGGTACTGGGGATTGAACCCGGGGCCTTGTATATGTGAAGCAGGTGCTCAACCACTGCGCTACATCTGCTCCCCTGTGCATTTTTCATATATGCACTTTATCAGATTGAGAAAGTTTTCTTCTATTCCTATCTTTCAGAGTGTTTTTATCACGGAAGGGTATTTTAGTTTGTCAGATGCCTTTTCTGCAGCTATTGAAATGACCATGTGATTTTTCTTCAGTTTATTAATGTGTATTACACTGATTGATTTTCTTATGTTGAACACCCTTGCATACATGGTATAAAGCCCACTTGATCATGATGTGTAATTTTTTTAATGTGTTTTTGGATTTGGTTATCAAGTATTTTGTTGAAGATTTTTGCATCTATAGTCATTAAAGAAAGTGGTCTGAAATTTCCTTTTTTCATAATGTCTTTATTTGGCTTTGGTATAAGGGTGATGTTAGCTTCATAGAATGAGTTTGTGTTTGACTTTTCTCGTTCCTTCTCCTCCCCCCACCATTCTATTTCTTTTATAATTGGCATTCTTTTTCCTTTAACTGTTTAAATTAAAGAATTCACCATTGGTGACATTTGGGCCTGCAGTTTTCTTTGTTGGAAAGTTTTTAATTATAGTTTCTATTTCTTTAATAGTCTGTAAAACTATTCATATTGTCTCTTTATTTTTGTGCCAGTATTGGTAAGTCATGTTTTTCTAGGAATCTGTCCATTCATCTAAATTTTCAAATTTATTGGCAAAATGTAGTGATACCTTTTTATTATTTTTTAAATGTTTGCAGGATTTGTAGTGATATTCTCATTTTCTTTTCTGGTATTGTTTATATTTGTGCTTTTTCTCCTTTTTAAAAAATAGTTACTCTTAGTTTTATTAATCCTTTTCAAAGAACCAACTTTTCGTTTTGTGCATTCTTCCAGTGTATGGTGATTTCACTTCATTATTGAAGAATATTTTTTACTGTGTTTAGGATTCTGGCTTGGCAATTATTTTCTTTCAGTCCTTTGAAGATAGCATTCTATTGTTTTGTCTTCCATTTTTCTGTTTCAGTTGGCTCTCAGTCTTACTGTTGTTTCTTTGGAGATATTTGTCTTATCTGTGGGTACTTTTAATATTTTCTTTGTCCTTAATTTTCAATAGTTTGAATATGATATGCCTAGCTGCAATTTTCTGCCTCTTACTAGGTTTATGAGTTTTCATTTTGTGTATGTTTTACATGCAGAAATTATAAGTAATTATTTAATGGAATCTGTTATTTCTTCTCTGGTGGGAAGACCTTGGCACTCCCAGCTCCCAAGTGTTGAAAAAATTCTGTTCTGGGTTTTCTATAGAATTAATTTTGGTATAGAGTAAGAAGTGGAGGTATAAATTGTTTTTAGTATTGTATCTCCAAATTGATAATCAATTATTCTAGCAAAATTTATTAAATAATCTTTTACATTAGCCATTTACTTTAAATGCCTTTTTTTTATTTGTTAAATTCTTAGGTACAATAGTGGAGTCTGTTTTGGGGGTAGCTCTTTGATGTTAGTAGCTGCTTCTATTTAGAAGGAATATGCTCCAGTCAGATTTTATTGACTCAGTGTTCCTCACCAATTTCCAGGGCAGCACCAATGTTTTTCATGTAAGGTGTCTGGTACAGATGTGAAGCGTTGTTCTGTTGGTGCTTGTGGGAAATTTTATCATGAAACCTGTGTCCGTAAATTCCCCACTACCATCTTTGAAACAAAAGGATTCCGCTGTCCCCAGCATTGCTGCTCTGCCTGCTCCATGGAGAAAGATATCCACAAAGCAAGTAAAGGTAAAACAGAGCTAAAAAGGGGTCAAAGTTTTGTTTGTTTGTTGTTTTTAAGTGCTGTGGCAAATATTATATTAAGCATGTTATTTTAGGAACTTTGGGCATACGCCCTCTGTTCATCTGAGCCATATAAAATAGCTCAGCCACAACAGGTAGAATACTAAGTAGAAATTAGTTTCTAAATTTGGACTTTAAGGAGAAAATTCCATATATTCAGATCCCTTAGGCAGGTGCCATACTGAAGGCCACTGTCTCTCCAGCATAGGAGAAAACAAATTTTTCTTTGGATGATCTGTAGATGAATATTTGGCTTGCATTTAGAAGCCCTATAGCATAGGAATGACAAATCTGGACTAGTAAAGAAAATTTATTTTTACACTTCTTATAACCAGCATTTCATGGGAACCCAATAAAGCCCAACTCCAAAAATCTCATTTCCTATCCAGCCAATGCCTTATTATATAGATTCCTTTTTGACTTGCCTTTAAACAGGTCGCATGATGAGATGCTTGAGATGTCCATTAGCCTATCACTCAGGAGATGCTTGCGTTGCTGCTGGAAGCGTATTTGTGTCCTCCTACATTCTCATCTGTAGTAATCATTCCAAACGGAGCAGTAATTCTTCCTCTGCTATAAATGTAGGCTTTTGTTTCGTTTGTGCAAGAGGTGAGTGTCAATCCTTTCCCTTTATTTCTTTCTGAGTTCATTGGCCTAGTTCCTCGACATTGGGAGAGAATGCGGACCATTTAATATGCTTTCCCACCCAGTGCAGAATTCCATTTTATAACTTCCCTGCGAGAGATGAGCACTTCCAGCAACTAGTCCCTTTCATAACATTAGACAATCAAATTGTTAGAATATTAATTTTTCCGTAAGTGAAGCTAAAACCTGCATTTTTTTCCTAACTTAGAGTTATAGGTAAGTTCTTAGTTTTTCTCTTCGGAGCATCAAAGGATTACTCTATTTCCTTCTTTACAAACAATTCTTCTCTTCCCGTGTCAGATTCTTTAATCCAGGGCTTTCAACTGATTTAAGATTTCACTTGGAAGGCAAGACTAGCACATTTATTTTTCAATTGTTTATGTTGTATTTTATCATAATGTTTTGGTCTGGCATTGAGGGAGGCCTGCTGGGACCCAGCCAAGGCAGCATATGTGATGGTGTTAGTTAAGAGCCAGCAATGCAGGCTTTCTCACTTGCCAGCTGTTGATATTTAAAACGTGTGCCAGTAGATTGATCTAGCCTTCGTATCAACTAAAAACAATATTATGTCTTTAAGGAGGTCAGTGAACTTGAGTTAGTGATAAATATAAAAGAGAACTTAAGTTAAATATGATACAGGGTATCCAGGTTTATTCTCAGCTTCATTATAAAACATTTTTTAGTATTTAATAAGCATTTTAGAAAACAACTAAGAGCCACAAATGTAGGGGTTTTTTTTTTGGTTTTGGTTTGTTTTAATATAAGTGGCTCATATGTTTTCTGAATTTCTCTTAGTATGAAATATTTGAAAGGAATCAAAAGGCATACCAGACCAGTTAGTCTATATTTAGATTATACTGAAGATGAAGAGTTTGTTGTTGTTGTTGTTGTTGTTTGCTTTAGAAGACAGCTCTTTTAATTTGGTGATACTATAAAAGTATTTTTACTAGTATAATAAATCTTAGGTTGTTTTGCTTTTGTATCTCTCATTTTAAAAATAACTTCGAGGAGGTGGGCAGTAAAAGATTAATAAATGGTGAGTCCTTGTGTAGTAGCCAGCTGGGTCCATTGTGCACACTCCTTTTAGTTTGCCAGAGTTTTGTAAGCACTTTGGGCTGGCTGCCATTAGAGGGAGTAGCATAGTGTCTTTCTTTACAAGAACAATTACAACTGTATGCTGCTTTGAAACCTGGCTGGCATATGGAGGCGTAGTTCTGAAATGTTTCATGCTACATTGTAACAGGTGACAGAAAGGATTTAGATAGGCAAGGAAATAAAAAGGCATCACTAGTGTCCTTCCCATCTTCCTATCCCTCGAAAAGTAATGATTGGAAGGAAATGTTGAATTATCAAACACCTAGCTTTTAGAGACTTTTAAACAGATGATGGGAGTGACATAAAGTCTCTATCGCTTTGTAAAATCTTTCTCTTCTGTTAGCTGAGGCACTTATTATTTTTACTGGCAGTATATAAGCGTATATTACTGAGTCAGCATTTTAAACTCAAGTTTATAACTGTCATGTTGGCTTACTTAGGGGTACATTCTTAATCAAGTGCCATCAGTATATTAACCAAGATTTTCTTTTGTTCTGTTTCATTCAATAATTAGAAGATCTGTGAAACAGTTTCTTTCAGTATTTTCCATTTCAGACTGGTAGAAAATGGTCCATGTGGCAAGGAACCTAGCCTTTCATAGAAACTCTAGCCATCTTGCTAAATTTAATTTTTATGCCTTGATAAAAAGTTTAAGAATAATGTAAATGGGGGAAAACCCATGTTTTATCAGAATCTGTATTTGCTTTTTACCAGTTTGGCAATTATTCTGAAAGATTTGCTGTATTTAAGTGCCTATTTAAACAAGATTATTTAATTCCCAAATATTGTAGTTTGAAACTTTGGGCAGTAAACAGAAACCTTTATTTTCTTCTCCAGCATTTGACAAAAACTTACTCTCTAAACAGATCAGATGTTGGAATTTGAGAAGGCTTAAATACATAAACACCTTTCAGAAGTTCTTTTGTCAGTATTTATAGAGGCCACCTTTTTTTTTTTTTAAGAGACTTAACTGTAGTCAATTCACACACAAAAGGGCTCACTTTAATCATTTATATTTTATTAGAAAACTTCTCTTCTTTTGCTTTTGTTTCTTGCCTCATACAGAGTTTTCCCTTCCACCTGGAGGATTTTTCTCTTAGTTCTTGGTTATCGGTTGTTTAAAATCCTTAATCTAGTTCTTCAGGACTGACAGTAACTTGAAATATTTTTAGAAAAGATTCAAGGTTTAGAGGAACATCACCGTCCCTTCAGTAACTGCTGGCGCCGTAGGAAGTGTTCAGACAGTTTTCAGTGTAGTGCATGCTCTCCAGCATTTCCTTTCATCCAGAGAGTGACGTGAACTAAAAGGTATTCAACAGTGTATGCCTTTCCTTGTAATGGTAACTTAAAATGGACATGGTAGGGTAGACTTGTCGTTTTGGTAGTAAATAGCAGTTTATTTTGCATCTGTAAATCAACTGTAGTAGACACTTTATCTGAATAAATTGCCACAATTGCCCTAAGAAATTGTTTCCCCATTTTATAGGTATAAGAACACTGAAGCCCAGATTAAATAAATTACTTGAGGTCACACAAGTTGTATGTGGAAGGACCAGAGTTTATACCTGATCTTTCTTTCTTATTTCAGAGGCAATGTTTTTTACACCACATGACATTGCCTCACTCTATTAAATGTATAAAATTCATTTTGATATTACATGACTTTTGTTCAAAGATTTTTATGTTATTAGCAATTTCAAGTTCTCTGTCATCTGGGTCAGAGATATTTCTTGAATGTGCCTCAGGGTAGGGATGAAGATAACACCCACAGAAAAAAAGTGTAAATTGTAACCCATATAAAAACAAAACTTGCTCCCCTCAATCTCCAAATGAAACTGCTGTCATGATTTGCATGTCAAGTCATAGATATTCTAAATTGACCAGTAAACACGATAGAGAACTTTTCCTTTGTCTCACAGTTCCCTGGGTTTAGGAGTGGACTGTAGATACAGTATGAACTTAACAGGGAAGAGAGGGGAAGAGGAGGAGGAGGAGAAGGGACAGTGGGTTAGGGCAGATCTTGTGCTGTCCTCTAAATGGGATGATTAAGAGGACTGTTTTTATAAATGCATAAGTTGTTAATCACTTTATATCATGGCAGGGAAAATAATTGAAATGGTTTGCATTACTTCAGTAAAGTTCAACAAATTAAGGCTCCTTTAAAGCTGTGTATCATGTTGGTAGAGAAAAGTTTCATTATCTGGTAGAGAAAGCTAGAATTTGAGTATACCTCAAGATATGAGTGGAGAAAAGGAGAGACTCAATTCCACTTTTAAGTGCTACTTAATATATTAAAGGTGGATCAGGGTCTAGTATGTTATTTAGCTGATTCTTCCTTCTAACTAATTAAGCTATGTGTCATTTTATTCTTTTGGGCTGTTGTAATCATAGCATTTCTAAATATTGAAGAATGTAGCCCTTTTCCTTAGAGGGGTTTCAGTATGGTGCCAAATACAGGTTACATCTTCAAATGAATTTGGAGTTTTCTTTTGGGATATATCAGTTTCCATTTAGTGATAAGGCATTGAGTAGCTCAAACTCCCTTTAATTACTATATCAAGGCTTTTCTGTCAGATCTTTCTTTTCCTTCATATTCCCTCCCCCTCCACCCCCCAACTTTAAAGCACAGATACATAATAGGTGTTGCTTTATTTTTTTCCTCATGGAATCATGGGTAGTTTCATTGCAGCTCATCTCTTTCTGTTTGTTTCGTATAGGGCTGATAGTTCAGGACCATTCAGACCCCATGTTCAGTTCCTATGCCTATAAGTCCCACTACCTACTGAATGAATCAAATCGTGCTGAGTTGATGAAATTACCTATGATTCCTTCTTCGTCAGCTTCCAAAAAGAAATGTGAGAAAGGTAATAATCAAATTAGTTTATCTCTTACTTTTATTTTTTGCATTTTCTTTTTCTTTTTTCTTTTTTTTTTTAAATGAAGGGGAAAAATGTATGCCTTTCAAGCACCATCTGTTGCTTTTGGTACATTCTGCCTTGGTGGTTGTGACTGTGTCTTCATATGGCTGGCAAAATTCTTTAAAAGGGCTTAAAATAATTCCATTATTACAAATTTTTACTTACTCTTCTCCTTGAGTAAATTTGCACACATTCCTTATATCTGTGGGTTATCCAAATTGAAAGACCAGGATTTTGTTTAATATAGAATATTCTAAGGGCTCTTTCTCTTTTAGCCTGGTGTAGAACTACCATTCATGTTAGATTAGAATAGACACAGTGTAATTTGTTACTGACTTTCAACTAAATAACAAGATATATTATTAAATAGAAGGAATCCAAGATACCGATACTTAAAAGTTTAATTTTAGAATACATTCTATCATTTTGTTTCTTAAATGTTTGGTTAAGATGCTTTGAAAACTAGTTGCCCTTGCCTTAGCAGACAGTGATGGGCAGCTGGGGAAGATACAGGCTGTTTGGAAGCCAGGCCAGCTGAATTGAAGAATTGCTTATGGATAATTTATCCACAGAGAACCAAGAGCTAAATGTATATGTGTTGTCTCCCAGTTAATTTAACCTTTGAAAGAAAACCTTACCTTGTGTTTCACTTTAATGGCCTGCTTGATATAAAAGACAAAAAGTGGTTTAGCAAGAATGTATTCTTTTGGCAGGTATCGTCCTAAAGGATAAAATAAATGAGCTTGAAAGGTGAAGGCCTTTTCCTCTATACATTCCTGTTACGCTCTCGGGGCCAGGTTCAGACTCTTTAAAGAAAAACCCAGTCAAACCCATGTATACTTTCTCCATATAAAATAAGTATATTTCAAATGGACTTTTGTTTCATTTTTTGTGTTGCCTACTTGATGTATTTCTGCTTTGTCAGACATCTGAAACGGCAGCCCGTGATTAAAAGGAAGTGTAGCTAAGCAAATTGATTAGAAAGTATGGAGAAGTAGGTTGGGGAGAGTACTGTTTTTGTTTTTACGTTAAAGTCAGATCATGTCACATTATTAGTGATACTGCCTACTTCCAAAACCAACATGGACCTAGGTCTGACTTACTCCATAATACAATAAAATAAGACTAGCTGAAGCATTTTAGGCAATTTTCCTGCTGGCTTTTTTATAAAATTAGATCAGTTCAATTGTTCCTTTATTTTCAGTACCCAGTATTGATCTTGACATGAATTGAAATTATTTTGAGCCCTCTGTTTGCTTAGCTTGAACCGTATCTTTCTGTTGCATCCTAAAGCAGTTTTCTCGCATAGCACCAAGGTCGATTATTCATATTTTTATTTTTTCTAGTTCCCTCATGTATTTTTGACATCTTTATCGTGATGATTTTCACTGATGATTCTGGGTCTGTATTTCCTCTGAAAGAAGACTTAAAATTCATGACTGTTACACAGGTTAAAAATGGCCAGCCTGACTTTCCCACTCCAGCTCTTCTGGGCATAATCACGTGGCCTCTAAAGCTGTTTGCAAAGACTGCTTTCCTTATTGGTCATTCCTTTCCACTGGAAAGTTGAGTTATCTCATTTGACTTTAAACTTACAGAAGAATGCCCTACCTAGGCTTTGAGCACTCAGGCAGCTAATTTCTAGGTTAGAGAATTGGACCAATTAATCCATACTGAGATCTGCAGACAAAGGAAAAAATCCCAATGATGGAAGTAAAAACTTTTAAGCAGAGGAAATATAGTAATTTAACTCATCACTGATTGTATATGGATTTTATTTTTGTTTTTGTAATATGTTAATCAGTTAGAGGTTTGAAAGTCTACAAGAGGACATGATTTGGAGGGAAATTAATAGCAAACACTTAAAAGGTTGGAGCATGTTAAAGTCACATAGAGGGCTCTTAACCTTTTGCTTATGAGACATTAAATGTCAGTATACTCATGGGTTATAGACCTGATTTTCCCATGGAAAGATGAATTATTTTGCAGTAAATATCTTTATTGTATTTCATCTTCAGTGGCTAACAACCTTTTCTGTCATTGCCTGTATTGAAATACATATAGAAATACCTAACCTTCCCCCAAAAAAACACTCTTTTATTTCTTTGCATTTAAAAACTATTATTTTGTTTTGTTTGCCATACCTATTTTTGGTCTTAATCCAAAGATCATTTTGTGTATATAAAAGGAGAGGTTTGCCTAGGAAACTGGGGGGATTGGGGGCCTCCTTCGTGTGGTACTTCATTCTACACTGATGCTTACTTGGTTTTATGCTATAAAGCAGTGGTTCTCAATATGAGGTCAGAAAAGACTTCTGTAAATGAACTTTTTAACTCTGTTTAATATTCCAGAAACTCTAGCAGAATCATACAAGTGCACAAAATAAGGCTGCATGAGTCTCTCTGTATGTGGCTATGATTTTAACAATTTAATGTGATAATACTAGTTTTGTTATGGTCATCAGAAGCTCTGATTGGCAGTTATATATTTCTTCAGTTAATAAAAATAGGAGAAATTGTTACTTTTAAAATGCAGTGTGTTTTTTTGTTGTTGTTGTTAATAAAATATTTGAAAACTTGGGGCCATGAGGAAGGGAAAGGTGATCCTTGGTGATGAAAAGGTTGCAAACCACTGCTGTATAGCCTGTTTGACTTTATCTTCACTGAAAAGATAATGATAATGTAATCACCAGTTTGAGAAAGTATGTTCTCTCTTGCCTTATTGTATCTTTTTACGGGAAGAAAAAAGTACTGATCAGCCTATTGCCTATTTCCATTCTTAATAATTTTATTGTAAAGGGATTTAGTTAACTATGGCGTTGGATTAAAGTACAAAGATAACCATTGCTTTCTTTTTTAAATTCTGAAGGAGAAAAAGGAAGTTGCTACACATTTCTGCTCTCAAATTTACTCAGCCTAAAGATTTTATGTGCCCATTTGGTCCATATGTTAAGGGTTTTAGCCACTTACTAAACTGATATCTCAAAGCCCACATGTTTTGAGGGGTAAAGAGTACAGTAATGGTTAAGTACTGCTCCAAAGCTTTGAGTTTCTAGCCACTGAAGCCCTGACAAGGACCTGAAGTAACTAAACATTTGCTTTCTATTTTAATCCATCACTATAGCTATGACTCAATCCCTTTGTTACTTTCCCCCAATTTGAATCAAATTTAATGCACTTAAAAGATAACCTTCTCCTTTCCCTTTCTTTTTCTCTCTCCTCTTTTCTCAGTTATTAAGACTGTTTATTTGTTTCAAGGTGGAAGATTGCTCTGCTGTGAATCGTGCCCAGCTTCCTTCCACCCAGAATGTCTGAGCATAGAAATGCCAGAAGGCTGCTGGAATTGTAATGACTGCAAAGCTGGCAAGAAACTACATTACAAGCAGATTGTTTGGGTCAAATTGGGAAATTACAGGCAAGTTTTCCAGGGACAAAGAGTAAGCGTTCATTATTCAGACACAGGTTCATAGTTTGTATACAAAGTGGCTAGAAGATAGGGAGAGCAGCAGCACAGAGCTGCTTCCTTAGGAAAAAAAGGAAAGAAACATATTTTGGGGGGGTTGGGAAGGTTTATTGTTGGAAATTTTTTTTTTTTTATTCGTTGGTTGATTTTTGTTTTTAGTTCTAAAAGTTACTTTGTACTAATGAACTATGAACTATTAGATTTTGGAATAAAGGGTCTTATGTGGATAGTGGAAACAATGTTTTCTTTGTGTTTTAATTAGATTTATATTGATTTCTGATTTCTAGTAAAATCAAGAGTTTATATCCTGGCCAAGGAGTGTTTGGGTTATATAGCTGTCTTTTTTTTTTAAGATTTATTTATTTTATTTATTTATCCCCCCCTTGCCGCTTGTGTTGCTGTGTCCATTCGCTGCGTGTCTTCTCTGTGTCTGCTTATCTTCCCCTTGCTGTGAGGTCTTGCCACATCAGCCCATGGCGCTGCAT
>JAQZBX010081303.1:0-13693 GCA_029593785.1 Cabassous unicinctus | reverse complement strand
CGAACCCGGGCCTCCCATATGGTAAACGGGGCTCTATCCACTGAGCCACACCCGCTTCCCAGGTTCATTTGTTCTTGTTTGTATTTTATTTGGGGTTACCCCCACATCATGGTTGATTTTAATTATTTATTCATTTGGGGGGGCATGTGAAACATTGTCATGTTCTAAGTGTCAGAACTATACAAAGTGATACACAGAGAAGTTTCACTTATCCCCACCCCATCTCTTCTGTCCCATTTCCATTTCTATTTCCCTATTGGTTCTGTTGTGTTTCCAGCTATCCTTGATCAATCTCAGTAGTTCTTGGGTTATCCTTCTTGTATTCCCTTTTGCTCAAAGCAAGCACTGGAATAACTATGGTGCCATACTGTGAGTTGGTGATGGCATGGAGTACAATCTGGTTGATTTGTGGAAGACAGTCTTTCTTCACAGGAGGACCGGGACATTCAGTTCTCTAGAAAGTTCTATTAGTCTTGATCTTGTCCTATTTAGGCCTGTATTTTGAAGTATCTCTGGGTTCATTCCTAGGATTGCTCCAGTCTTCAGTTTCAGGTGTGATCTTGTAATGGCCAGTGTCAACTTATTAAAAACCAGGAGTCTCTCAAATGATTCACTTGAAAGAACCTTCAAATAAATGAAAGCATCGGTACTCACTCCTTCCATGGAATAGTTTGAGATCTCCTTGAAAATAACTAGCATACACAAGAAATTGGCAAACCATAACCAAATCCAGCCAAAGGGTTGGCTCTTATAGGCTCCAGGCTGGGTCTAGGAGTAACTGAATACTTAGAGCTAAAATGATCTATTTTTTGAAGTGGGACACCACCACTTTGGTTACTTATTTTAATGGAGAAGTCTTAGTGGAAAACAAGGTTTTTAAAAGCCAGGTTGTCCTCTTTTTTATCTTCATATAGTTCTACTCTTGGTCTTATTGAGTTCTTGCGCACTTCAAATAGCATGTGATACAGATATGATGATTCATAAACTATCTGAATAGGCTTGTCTGGAGCTTTGGCATTGAATTCTTCAACTTCTTGCTCTGAACTTAACAGTAACCGTGTTCATATAGCAATTTCCCTGGTTCATATGCACCTTTCACCACACATTACAGGTGGGATCAGTATTTCCTTTATATTTTGGGATGAGCAGGATTAGGGTCACAGACGTGCTTCCTGGTTAATAAGCATGCAGAAAGAGATGTGACTGGTATAAAACCAACTGGAAATATTGCTAATGAAAGGATCAAGCCCATACTTACTGTACTGAATCACTCCTTGGGTCATTACGGGAACCACATCATTGTGTCTGTTTCTGACTTTAATCAGGACTTGTAGAAAGTTATCCAAGACCTGTTGATTCTCCACGCTCTTACTTTCATATTTTAAAAGTTCAGGAAGACTCTGTAAATACCATCTTTGAACCAATCCCACCAAAGGCCAGTTAAGCAAGTTATCTGGCAGAAGAGTGTCTTCTGTTATTGTGTTAGCCAGTCTCACAAGAAACTTTTTTTAATAGAAGTGTATATGATGTTTTCTCACATGGATTCTCTTTCCTGAAGTCCAGGAACTGCTGATGGAGAGGGGAAACAGCTAGAAGTGCAAGTAGCACTCGATGTGCTTGGGCACCAGCTATTTTAGCAGCCACCCGGATAACTGCACCCTCACTATACTGGCTCACAGATCCGTAGTGGCTCACAAACTTGTCCCACAGATTCCTCAGGCTCTTTTTACTTTTCTTCATTCTTCTTTCTGCTTCTCAGACTAAATTATTTCAATTCTCTTATCTTCAAATTCACTGAACCTGTGGGACACTATCAAGTAAACCAATGTATACATTCTGGTAATCCTAGAATGAGAATAAAGAGAGAAAGGGGCAGAGAGAATATTCAAGTAAATAATGGCTGAAAACATCTCAGATTTAACAGAAGACATGAACATACACATCCAGGGCAATCAATGAACTCCAAACAGCATAAACCCTAGTAGACACACACTGCAGCATATTGAATGCCAAAGATAAGGAGAGAATTCTGAAAATCACAAAAGAGAAGCAACGTGTCATGTACAAGGGAGCTGTGATAAGATTAAGTGCAAATTTCTCATCGGAAACCATAGAGGCAAGAAGGTAGTGGGATGACATATTTAAAGTTCTGAAAGCAAAACCTTGCCACCCAAGGATTTTATATCTGACAAGAGTGACTTTAAAAAATTAGGGATTAAGACATTTTCATATAAACAAAAGCTAAGGGACTAATCGCCACTAGACTGGCCCTACATAGATGCTAAAGACAGTTCTGTAGTTTGAAAGGACAAGACAAAGACAATAAATTGCATGAAGAAATAAAGATCACTGATGAGGGTAATGACATGGGTAAATATAAATATAAGTACTATTGCATTTTTGGTTTTTCACTCTACTTTTTACCTCCTACGGGATCTAAAAGACCAGTACATAAAATGTAATAATAAATCAGTGGTTTTGGACTCAATCTATAAACATATAATTTGTGACAAGAACTACATAAAGGTGGATTACAGAGGGATATAGGAACATGGTTTGTCTGCACTATTGAAGTTAAGTTGGTATCAAAGCAAATGAAATTGTTACAGATTTAGGATCTTAAATTTAATTCCCATATTTACTATAAAGGAATTAATGGAGAATATGCAAGCTCATAGTCAGAAAGTAGAGTACAGATTTCTCGGGATTGGGAGCAGAGGGACTGGGGAGTGAATCTAGCATGGGTATAAGGTTTCTGTTTGGGGAGATGGGAAAGGTTTAGTAATGGAAGGTGGTGCAGGGTACTGGAATATTGTGAATGTGATTAAATCCCATTTAATGGTATGCTTGGGAGTAGAAGAGAAAGGAAAGTTTACATTGTATGTATGTTCCCACAATTGAAAAAAAAAAAAAAAAAGACCAACTGAAGAGGCAATGGCAATTAAATACAATAAATGATCCCGGATGGGTTCTAACAAGGGAGGAGAGAAGGCTCAAAGGGACATTAAAAAAAATTGGAATATAGACGGTAAGTTTTATATCAATGGTAAATTGCTTGCAGTTGGTAATCGCACTTAAGTTGGTTACATAAGCGGTATATCCTTGTTTTAGGGAATGTACATGATGTGTACAACCTATACTTACGTTTTCAGTAAATGAATTGATAGATGAATAGATAGAATGATTCAGCAAATGTGGCAAATAGTTAAAATGGATACATCTGGGTATCTGGAGGCAGGGGTAGGGGTATGTAGGAGTTCTCTGCATGGAGTTTGTATTTTTTATTTTTTTAATGGTTCTGTAAGTTTGAATGTATTTCAAAGTAAAAAGTTAAAAAAAATGCCCTTTGCCTTTAATGTTTTTTGGTTGACATACCTTTGTTCATTCTTATTTTTCTTGCTTTTCTATCAGTTTATTTTAGATATTTCTCTTGTATATTGCTTTGTGAGTCAAATTGAAAATCTTTTTCTTTCAGTAGGTAAGTTAAAGCCATTGATTATACAACTGATACATTTTGTTTCAAATCTGTCATAATAGTTTCTGGATAGGTGTATTATGCTAGTGTTTTAGTTTGCCAGAGCTACTATGACAAATACCACACAATGGGTTGGCTTAAACAACAAGCATTTATTGTCTCACGGTTTTGAAGGCTAGAAGTCCAAAATCAAGATGCTGGCAAAGCCAGGCCTTCTCCGGGGTTTGGTAGCATTCTGGATATGGCAATCCTCTGTCCCATGATAATCTCTCTGGCTGCTTCTGCCTTCTGGCTTCTTCTGACTGCCTCTGCCTTTCCTCTTTTCATAAGTCCTCCAGTCATGAGGATGAAGACCTATTCTAATTCTATTTGGCCACACCTTCACTAATAACATCTTCAGATGTCTTATTTTCAAATAGTTTCACACCCACAGGAACTAGGATTAAGATTTGAATGTCTTTTATGGGGTACATTATTCAGTCACCAACTGTTACATTTGGTGTAACAAGATATGTGTTCTTTGCTCTTGAAGGTTTGTATTTTTATTCTAATGGTTGTCTTTGTATATGTCCCTTTAAAAAAGGCTCTAGCCCCTTGTTTTCCTATTTAAACCTTTATTGCCTGGTTTATCATTTTTTATTGGTATCCCTTTAATTCCTATCTATTGACTATATTACACTCAATAAAATTATTCTACTTTTCTATTTTTCTCTTCTCCCATTTTTAGTTACATTATTTTTATTTTTATTTTTTACAGCATATTTCTTTTGTATAGTTGTCTTCCGTTTTAGTCTCATCTCTACCTTTGTTTTAGTCTTAAATCTCCATTTAAATATTTAAAATGCCTGCCATCGATCTTTTTTTGCTGAGGTTTTCTCATTCATTTCTTGGTTGGATGAAGCTCATCATCTAATAGACATCTCAAGAAGGTCTCAAGGATGCAAAATTCCCTCAGTTGAAAACTGTTTTTTTTCCCTATAACTTTGGTCTTTGAAGGAAATTCCTTTGTTCACACTTTCATCTTTTGAGGTTTTTCAAAAACGCTGCTCCGTTATTGCCTTCCTTTTTATGTTGTTTTTGAGAACTCTGATGCCAGTCTTCTTTATTTTTGCTTTTGTAAGTTATTAGATTTTTTTGCCTGTGACTTTGAGGATTTTTTCTTAGAAATTTAATAGTTCTACTAGGATATATCTTTGAGTTGATCATTTCAGGTTTATTTTCCCAGATACCCAATGGGCTTTTCATTTTATAGATTCAATAGTTTAAAATTTTGGGCAAGTTTACTTGGCTTGTAATTTTAAGTATTATATTCCATTGTTTGTTCTTCTTTATCACTCTGATATATTTTTCTTTCCTTGTCTTCCATTTCCACTACTTTCTCTTTGATCTTTTTACTTCTTTATCTCCTTTTATTCTATATTATGAATTCCTGAATTTCCTTAAGAACCCTTATAAGACTTTCATTTGAGTCTATTCTCCCTTGAACATTTTACAATTCATTCTTCATGTTTCAGATAATTTTGTCTTTTTCTTACATTTTTTTCCCCTGAGTTTAATCAGTTCTCTTCTCTCAACTTCCTGTTTTCTGTCCAGTTTTTTTTTTTCTGAATATCTGATTCAAGGTTGTTTTTTATATCTCCAAATTCTTGTTTGAGTATATTTATTTCCATTTGGAGTGTCATTTTCTAGTTTCTTGTGCCTCATGGTTGTTTTATTAGAGGGAATTTTCCTCTGTTGATATGGGTTGGACTTTCTGATTTTTTTTTGTAATAACTCTGTATGATTCTCTTCATTTTTATGGTATTGGGGTGTTTTACAGAATTCCTAGTTCATTGGCTCCCTCTTCTGTCAGTATAGCAAAGTCCAGATGCTGTGGTAGGTTTTTTTGTTTGTTTGTTTATTTTGGTGGTGTGGGAAAGATTGAGTGTTCTTCAATTTTGGGTTCTCTTGTCTTGTAGGTCTCAGCATTTTCCCTTTTTGCTTTTTACTTCCTTCATCTCCCAATGGCCAAAGGGTTCGTCTCTCTTCCTTTTTGTGTTACTTCTCCCTCAGAAACTGTGCGTTTCAAAACATGCTCCATTAAATTGTTTCTACTTTTAAATCTCTTCCCTATAGTATGGGATCTGATGTGCTAAGATACTTTTTAGTATTCTGAAACTTAGAGTTGACTTTGGTGGTGGTTTAAGATAAAACTTAGGTTAGTCACTAACACTCCTGTTCTCTCTTCATCATTTTTTAGTCTACCTTTGCTTATATGATAACCTTGTGGTCAAGCCAGAGTGGGGCAGGAGCATGAGAGATCACTTGCTGGGATTAGGTTTTTTCCTTATTTTTATTTATAGTTGTATTGAATTCTGGGCAATTTCTGTCATCTTATTATGCTAAGGTCTTGGTTTTTTGTAGTTTTATTTTTTCCTAATCTTTTTGTTTTCCTGTATTGTTTGTTTTTGGAGGAAGTATTGGGAGATGGGAACCTGGGCAGACACCATTGTCTTCAGCAACCTGGGAAGTTCCAAAGCTAGGAGTTTAAAAGTACATTTTGTTTATTCTTTTTTTTTTTTGCATTTTATCTCATGTAATATCCACTATTCTGTGAGATAGATAATCTCCACTTTACAGATGAAGAAAATGAGGTCCAGCAAAATTAAGTGACATGAGGGAGACCACACAATTAAAAGGTGCTAAAGATGATAATTAAATAGAAAACAGTATGACACTGAGTTCTTGTTGTATCCACTACATCATCTGTCTCTCTGGGAAGTTGGACTTAAACATACATTAACAAAAGGCTGCAACCTAGTACCTTTTAGTGAATATCAGTATAAATCTATCAGTTTGTCTGTCCTTGCCTCTTCTGTTATCCTTGTTCCTTATAATATTAGTAGCCTCTTCTGCACTGACTGCTACTCCTTGACCTTCAAAGTTAAATCTCCCTTGCTCTAAATGAGATAATGCATATCAAGTGCTACCCCGTGTGGAAATTATTGAACTGATAGATGTTAGTTTTTATTTTATTTTATTTTTTGTCCTAATAAAGCTTTTAATTCTACCTCCCTCTTAAAGCGACATACCAACATTTCCCACTTGGTCCTCTTCAACACATGGAAGGTACAGTGCATATTCATTGTACTTTATAATGCATGGCAGTGTGGGTTTCATCTCAACCTCTGAACTGGAACTACCTCTGTCCTGCAGACCAAGGCATAGTCTTACCATGAGGCTATAAATGATTGCACCAAATTGCAGTTGGCAGCAGCTTTTTTTAGCTTCCTTTCAGAAGTGGGGTGTACTAGTGTGTGCAGCTTTCTTTAATGTAATTTAATCTACACCTTAGGGGTGCTTAGTTAACATTTTTGAAGTACCTTAATCAGGAATGCACACTCCAGGGGTAGTTAGTTAACATTTGAAAGACCCTAATCAAGATTCTATACTCCAGAGGCAACCAGTGCATCAGATATTGCTCTCTCAATCTCTACCAGTGGGTGCATTAATTATAATAGAAGATGTTAGTACTTTTTCATTGGTGAAATGAATGTTATTTAAGATGCGTGGTTGACCTAGTACCTTCACTGGACATGAATGGAGGATAAGGGTTTGGTGAAGCCAGCAGTGTGTCACCCTAGATCTAGAGCTCCATTTGGTCCTGTGCTTGCAGTCCTTGATGGAGGATTGAGTTGGCTCACCTGCCTAGTAGAGCACTGTCAGTCTGTTTTTTAGGCAGGCTTCTGCCTGCTTCTCCTCCTAGAGCTAATTGGACCCCCTCTTTACTCCACTCATTGTTTGCATTTCTTGTCCACAGAGATGTTAGTCTTAACTTTTTAATTTTTCAAATTATATTTTATCTATAATTGTGTTTTGAGCATATTTGGTACCTTAGGAATATAAATTTATAGTGCTATTTTGATCAGTAGCACATAAATTATTTTTAAGTGGGAACTTTCTGATAATTTTCTATTTCAGAATATTATCAGTGTTCTGAGGGCAAGTTCCCATGTGTGGGACACCAGGGTAGCTATGTAATTCTTTTAATACTTTAGTGTCTAATTATGCTTGGTAATTATTTTATGGCTTCTTTTTATATTGATTTCTGTTCAGTAGTGGCAAATAGTTCTCATGTTATATATGGATAGTGTTCTTGAATCTAACAGGCACCATAAGTTATATGTTGGTTGAAATCATATATGTGAACTTTACATATTTTATGTACTGTGCATAATACAAGAGTGACATCTAGGAGTTTCTAAAGTAAACACAATCATTGTCTCTTATACTTTAACATGTGTAATTATAAGTTATAAATGAAATAATATAGTTTATTCATTAAAATGTGGAAGTGTATTACCTGTGACTTTTTTTTTTTTTATAATTAATTGACATATGTATATAGCTATGCCATGTGTTACTGGCCTTGTCTTACTAAATTACTGAAAAAAGCAAAAAGCCATAGACTGGTCTGGAGTGCTTTTTGTATTTACTGGAAGACAAAAATGTAGTTATTAATAAAATAGCTGCATGAATGCATTACTTACCCTGCTTATCTGTTATTTTTTTAAAAAATTATTATTATAGAAGTATAGGTGTACAGACAAATAGGTAAGTCCATGTAACCACAGATGTGAAGATGTCAACTATACTTAATAGAGTCATGGAATTGTAGAGCTTAAAAGGACATTACATATCACCTAGTTAACCCTTTCATGAGTCCAAGAGAATCTTAGTTAAACCTTCTTCCTATGATACTGCATTTAGCCCCAACCACAGACATA
This sequence comes from Cabassous unicinctus, assembly GCA_029593785.1. Lineage (NCBI taxonomy): Eukaryota > Metazoa > Chordata > Mammalia > Cingulata > Chlamyphoridae > Cabassous > Cabassous unicinctus. Next base: position 5,452 of record JAQZBX010081303.1, on the reverse strand, counting down.
ATTTATATCTACTTAGGCATATCTATCTATCTATCTATCTATCTTTATCTATCTATCTATCTATCTATCTATCTATCTATGCATATAGAAATGCTTGTGTGTGTGCATGTGTATGCATGTGTATAATAAGAAACATTTGGGTCCAGTAGGATTTTAGTAGAAATAATTGGTGAAAAGATAAAATTCTTTTAATATTTAGTACCATCCTATCAGTCAGTGACAGTCTTCAAAACCAGATTCAAGACCATTGACCATGTTTAGTAGCTTTGGTTCACTATTGTGTATCAGTTATAACAAAGGTACCATCCACATATAAAAAGGTATTAATACAGGAAGGGGGAAAAGGGGAGGATTTTGGGTATATGAGAGTCCCCTGTATTCTGTATGTGACTCTACTGTGACCTAGAACTTCTTTGAAAACAAAATGAAAAATAGTAAGACACTGGGGAATAAATGGAAGAAAATGGCACTGTACATACAGGACACCAGATATTACAGTGATGAGAGGCAAAATGTCAAAAAAAATTTTTTTAAAAAAAATATTTTTCATTGTTTTTTAATATCCCAATCTTTTAATTTAATTTTTAGTTTTTAAAAATTTGTATGTATTTTATTTCTTATATTTAAACCTATCATCATTTCATTTACCTATTAATTATATTTGGCTATTTTAATAGCTTCATTTTTGAAGAAGCTTTGGAAAACAGAAGGGTTACAACTGGGGCAGAGGAGGATCAGTGGTGTGGGGTGTCAGTGATGGGGGGATACATGAGAGGAAGTTCACCTGGGCATACATATAAGGTATATAAATATGTTCAGATGTTCACGGGGCATTGTCACAGTGGGAGGAGACTCACACAATAACTGAGAGAATATTGAATTCTCATCCTGGAGAGCTCTGCCACATTCTCTAATGGAGCAGCAACAGTGCCTCAGGTGCAGGGGCAGTGACTGGCGAAGGATGATCCATTGATGGGCCCTTGATATTGATGAGTATGCTTATGAGCCTTTGCTCTTGAAATTGAAATTTAGCCTAGTGTTGTGGGGTGCCTAAGAGTTGCCTCCTGAGAGGCTTCTTGTTGCTCAAATGTGGCCTCTCTCTAAGCCAAACTCAGCATATAAATGCATTACCTTCCCCCCAGTGTGGGACATGATTCTCGGGGATGAGCCTCCCTGGCACCGAGGGATTACTACCAAGAATCAACCAGCAATGCAACTGGAAAAAGACCTGTAAAGACAAATGAGTTTATATGGCTAAGAGACTTCAAAGTGAGTCGGGAGGTCCTCCCAGAGGTAACACTTATGCACATCTCAGCAGGATCTCATAGACTTCCAAAGTGGATACCTCCCCAAATAGTAGGACTCCTGAGGCCTCTGGAGATACCCAGGTCCTATGGTCAGGGAAGATAGCTCCAGAGTTTGGTGCCTTGCCAGTGGGCCCTACTTGGAGTTTGTGCTCCTGAGAGTGACAGAGATGGACTCACTTATGGCTTCCCTTCACATGGCTCATCTGTCCCTTTTATTTAAACCTATACTTGGTGCTGGAGTTTGTAGGTGTACGTCTAAGAGACTGGAGTCTTTGGGCTGTCCAAGTGTCATCTGGGCCTGGAACCTCAGCGGAGTTGCAACACCTACTCTCCAGTTCATTGAACTCACCCAGGACAACTAACAAGGAGGTGAGGATTGACAACCACCACACCAAGGAAATGAGAGAGCTGACAACTGCAAGCAAGAGAGTCCCATCCATCGGCTGTATGGGAGTGAAGCCTCCTCTCAGTTAGAGGTGGAGTGGACATTACCATCCCAGGATCCTCAGGATTGGGGAATGAACTATGAACTAGAGTGGACTTACTGGTATTCTACTATAGACATATTGTGATTCTAACATTGGACGAAATTACAACATTGATGTGGAGGCAGTGACCACTGGAGGCTCAGGGGGCAGGGAGAGGGTAAAACAGTTGTAATATGGGGATTTTTTTGGGCCTTGGGAATTGTCCTGAATGACATTGCAACGACAGATATAGGCCATTTTGTATCGTCACATAACATGCAGAACTGTGTGGGAGAGAGTGTAGACTACAATGTGAACTATGGTCCATGCTCTGTGGCAAAGCCCCAGGATGCTTTTATCAATTGCAATGAATGGCCACAGTAATGAAGGATGTTTATGTGGGAGGGTGTGGGAGGTGTAGGGAGTGGGGCATATGGGAATCCCTTTATTTTTTGTGTAACATTTATGTAATCTAAGTATCTTAAAAAATAAAAAAAAATTATTATTGAAAATAAAAACAATAAACCAGATTCAAGAAATCCTCATTTGTTAAGATTTTAGGAGTAGAAAAGTCAGAGGTAAGAGAATTAGATGTTTCTAATTGCAAAGTGTTCTAAGCCTGCACATTGAGTACATACTTTAGCAATATAAACACTAGGCAATGGTTTTAGGGTTTAGTAGTTTGGAAATATGTACATTTTGTTCTAATTGTGGTGTGAGGCCTTACTGAATTTCAATTAAATTATTTTTGTATAAGGCTTTTTCCATAAAGCTCCAATAATTCTATCTGACCTCACAGGGTTTTTGTGATTATTAGACTAGTCTTCATGGTTGATTATATTATCATTTTAAATTACCTTTTCATTTTCAGCTGATGTAAGTGAAGCAGATAATGTAAATTAATTAATATTGGATCTACTCAGTGTTTATGCTCTAGGAGATTTCAAGAGACAAACAGAAAGATAAGGTTCCCTACAAATGTGCCATTTGGGGCTGTTACATTTTATTATTCATACCTTGCTTATTTGTTATATCTTCAATGGGCTATCATATTGGTATGCATATAAGTAGCTATCTGCTGTGAAATCTGTGGAATTACAGACTTAAACTACATTTACCTCACTCTTGTGACAGGGAGCTGTGATTTCAGGTGACCCTTTGTGTCCTCTTTGTGACTTATCTGTGCTCTTTTGTGAAAAACATTTTGTCCCAGTGAAATTTCTATTACTTTTTTCCTGCCTGAAGCTCTGTGCTTATAGTTTTGCTTCATGTTTTTCCCCCTCTAATGTGCTGAATTTAGTTGGTTCCTTGGCTGCTAAGTACTTTCTCCTCCTGTTGTCGGGGTTGGTTTTGCTGGCTGTAGTAATTTTGTGGCCTGAGGTATCTAGCTTCTTCATGTATAAAACAAAACCAGTAACTGAAATGTCTAGTCTTGGAATGTCATATCTGGAAATAATGATGATTCTATTTGATTTGCCTTCAGAATTGTCATGTCAATGTTATAGGCTTAATTCTTCTTTGTTCTATATCCAGTTTTATTATTATGACAGAAAAATTGGTTATTGAATATCACCAACTGCAAAGAAAACCATATTAATTTGTTCTTTTTTTTTTTTGTGCTTCCCTCCCTCCCAATGGGTTTGAAGGATCCATTGAGTCCGTATAAAACAACAATACGGATAAATATGTAGAGGACTTATTGACATAAGAATAAAACTGTATAAGTAATTATACATGTGTGCCATTAAATGCTTTTAGTTTTATATTTAAGTGTATTTTTCGAGTTGGGAGCAAAATAAAAAAGGACTGAGGAGAATATCTTACAGGGCATTCCATGTCATCTAAAGCAGACATTTTAGAGACTATATGCAATGATTCTAGAAGGACTTGTTTTATATACTGGGATATTGGCATTCTTCCATAAATAAGTAGATTTCAATACCATTCTAGTGTTGATGAATAATTTAGAGTGGGTTTGTAGTGTACTTGAGTTTGGTTCTACTAAAGAAGAATGCATTCATTCTTTCAGGGTAACTAACGTTTTAAAAAACTTCTAGTTGTTGGAATGAGGGTTGGAGGAGAGAGGAAGATGGGGGGAAACTTTTAATTACTTGGTTTCATCTTCAGGCATTTACTCCTCACTTTCCCTTTTGCCTATCTTAATCCAGCTGTTTAATCGTGGTCATTTTGGTAGTTGTGAAACCCCTGAAATAATATGAAAAGTTTTGCATGTATGTGCATTATTTTTGGGAGGAAGGTCTATGACTTTCATTTTTTTTTTTTATATTTTTTTAAAGATTTATTTATTTTATTTTATTTATCCCCCCCTTGCTGCTTGTGTTGCTGTGTCCATTCACTGCGTGTCTTCTCTGTGTCTGCTTATCTCCCCCTTGCTGTGAGGTCTTGCTGTGAGGTCTTGCTGCATCAGCCCACGGGGCGGCCTGCCCTCACAAGGAGGCCTCCGGACGCGAACCCGGGCCTCCCATATGGTAAACGGGGGCTCTATCCACTGAGCCACACCCGATTCCCGGTCTATGACTTTCAGTAGATAACAAAGGTCTTAGTTCAACAGTCCAATACCCACCCACCTCCAATGCCCACTGTTCTAGTTTGCATCTTCCATGCATACCAAATGGTTTGGATGACAGCTGTAGGCTAAAGATCTACAGAGGCTTTTGTTATATAAAGTTATTTCTCAAAAAAAACCTTACATGGATTAATAAGACCTACCTTTCACAAGGCAGATAATGATGCTGTAGTAGACAAATATGTTTAAAGAAAAAATAGAAGGTTTTTTTTTTTTGAAATATCTCATTATTCTTTTTCTCAAAGTCTTGTCTCATTTGTACATACTGTTTTTCCTTTATTTTTTCTTTGTCTCTTTTTAAGCATTTGTTTTGATTAATTTTAACTTATTTATCTGCTTATCCTTACTAACTAATAAATAGGAACTTGAGGCTAGGGTCTGACTCTTGAGGATTCTCCTGCAGCACCCAATATGGCATTTCATAAACAGCGACTACTTAATAAATATCGTTAACCGACTGACTCATTGCAGAAGTGATAATCTATGGAAAACTTCCCTTGAACTTCATTGCTTCTGCTTCTTATTACTAATTGATGAGAATGATTTGAGGAATATAACTGCTTCTCTGGATTCTTAGATAGTTATTATATAAATATAATTTAATTGAAAATTTTTCTGTTTCCTTTAAGGGAGTTATCAAAGCCATGACTCCATTTATTAGACCCTCTTCTTTGGGAATTTTATAATGGATTCTGTGTATATGGTTTTCTTTATTTTACAGTGAGGGAGATAAGCCTGCAGGAGATCAAAGAAGATTTGGAATTGGATCCAGAGGAGAATAGTACCCTTTTTATGGGCATCCTTATCAAAGGACTGGCCAAACTGAAGAAGATCCCAGAGACAGTTAAGGCAATCAAAGAGCGCTTGGAGCAGGAGCTATCGCAAATTGTGAAGAGGTCTACAACCCAGGTGGCGGACAGTGGCTATCAGAGGGGAGAGAACCTCACTGCAGAGAATCAACCAAGGTAGTCGTGGATGTGATTCGTGTTTTTTTTTTTTTAAAGATTTATTTATTTATCGTCCCTGTGCTGCTTGTGTTTGCTGTGTCCATTCGCTGTGTGTTTCTTCTGTGTCTGCTTATCTCCCCCTTG
>JAQZBX010081302.1:0-13695 GCA_029593785.1 Cabassous unicinctus | reverse complement strand
CCCTCTCAATTAGAGGTGGAGTGGACATCACCATCCCAGAATCCTCAGGATTGGGGAAAGAACCATGGACTACAGTGGACTTACTGGTATTTTACTATAGACATACTGTGATTCTAGCAATGGAAGAAATTACAACATTGACATGGAACCAGTGGCCACTGGAGGCTCTAGGGGCTGGGAAAAGGCAAAAGATTTGTAATATATGGTCTTTTTTGGGAGTGGAGAATCTTCAAGAATGACACTGCAATGACAGATAGAAGCCATTTTATATCATCACATAACATGCAGAACTGTGTTGGAGAGTGTGTAGACTACAATGTGAACTGAGGTCCATGCTTAATGGCAAAGCCCCAGGATGTATTTATCAACTGCAATAAATATGCCACAATAATGAAGAATGTTTATGAAGGAGGGTGTGGGAGGTGTGGGGATTGGGACATATGGGAATACCTATATTTTTTGTGTAACATTTTTATAATCTAAGTATCTTTTAAAAAATAATAAAAAATTATTATTGGAAAAGAAAAAAGTTAACTGAAATAAAAAAGGAAAAAAACACATCTGTACACCAGGCCAAAGCTTTCTCTTTCTCTGTCAACTGATTGTAAGGGACTCCCCAATAGGCCAAAGCTCCAGGCTGGGAAAGAGAAGGTAACTTGGCAGGGGTAGTGGCCTTGGGCCTTTAGGCTGGTTCATCATGTAACTTACTTGTTCATTCAGGAACCATTGAAGCCTTATCTCGTATATACAAATTCTATTTAATTATGGAGTGTGCTGTGCATACCTAAACTTATGGTTTGGTGGATCAGACAATAGCCAGCTCATGATAGGCAACTCAGGTCTCATGATAACTTGGTGGCCCATGGTTAAGCATTCAGTCTGTATTAAGGCTCAGTAGCCCACCAAAAGCTGTTTCTCAAAAGAAGAGTAGTTATCTGCAGATGATGACAGGGCTTTGCTCCAAAATATGAAGGGTCTGAGCTGTGATTATCCTTTAGGGGCCTGTCAAATGCTCCAGAAGGCAACTTTATTTGCCACTGAAACCTCCAACACGACTGGATCTGCTCGATCATATGGCCCAAGTGGTAGTGCAGCTTGCACAGAAACCTGGACCTGTCTCAGAGCCTCCTACTGTTCCGGTGCCCAATTCACACCAGCAACTTTTCTGGTCACTCAGAAGATGGACCAAATGAGCACACCCAAATGAGGAATGTGTTGCCCCAAATTTTGAAGAGACCAACTAAGCATTGTACCTCCTTTTTGGTCATAGGAGCAGCTAGATGCAACAGCTTATCCTTCACTTTAGAAGGGATATCTCTACAAGCCCCACACCACTGGACACCTAGAAATTTCATCGAGGTGAAAGGCCCCTGTGTTGTTGTAGTTATCTCCCATACTCCCTCCCACAAATACCTTACCAATAAGTCTAGAGTCATTGTTACTTCTTGCTCACTAGGTCTATCATCATGATATCATCACTATAATGGACCAGTGTGATGTCTTATGGGGGGGAGAAATGATCAAGATTGCTGTGGGCAATATGATGACATAGGGCTGAAGAGTTGCTATACCCCTGAGGCAGGACAGTGAAGATATATTTCTGGATTTGCCAGCTAAAGAAAACTGTTTGTGGTGGTCCTTACTAATGGCAATTAAGAAAAAAGCATTTTCCATATCAATAGCTGCATACTAGGTACCAGGGGATGTGTTGATTTTCTCAAGCAATGATACCACATCTGGGACAGAAGCTGGAATTGGAATCACCACCTGGTTAAGTTTATGATAATCTACTGTCATCCTCCAAGATCCATCTGTTTTCTGCACAGGCCAAATAGGAAAGTTGAATGGGGATATGTTGGGAATCACCAATCCTTAACTCTTCAAATCTTTGTTGGTGGTACTAATCTCTGCAATCCCTCCAGGAATCCAGTATTACTTTTGATTTACTATTTTACTAGATAGGGGGAGTTCTAGGGGATTCCACTTAGCCTTTCCTGCCATAATAGGGATCCAGAAGTCAGGGATCCAGTGTGCAAATTCTTCCATTTACTGAGTATGTCTATTCCAATTATGCATTCTGGAACTCGGGAAATATCCACAGAATGGTTCCATGAACCCATTAGACCTACTGTGACATGGACCTGATCAAAAACTCCATCAATCACCTTATGCCCATAAACCTATACTCTGACTGGTGGACCACAGTGATGTTTTGGGTGTGCTGGAATTAATATCACTTCTGAGCCAGTGTCTAATAATCCACAAATTATCTTATCATTTCCTTTTTCCCAATGCATAGTTACCCTAGGAAAAGGCCCTAGGTCTCTTGAGGAAAGCTGGGAGGAAGATAAACAGTGTAAATTTTTGGCAGTGAAACAGGATCTTTCCCCAAAGGGAACCGGACTTCTCATTCAAGGGGCTCTGAATCTGTAAACTGTCTCAAGTCTGGGAATTGATTAAGGGGCTGTGATTCTGTGTTTTCAATTCAAGTTAAGGTTTTGTTCACTCAACCTAGAACTCTTCTGCTTATACAGATCATGTAGGAATTTAGTAGACTATCCATGAATTTTACTTTTAGCTATCCCATGATCTATTTGCCAATGCCATAGCTCTATGCAAATCAGACTCTTCTGATTGCTGTTTTGAGTCTGCCTTTCATTGCAGTAGCCACACCCACCTCATCTTTGGCGATTAACTACTGATACTTAACTTTTATCGGTGCAAGATCCGATCATCCCCATAATGTTTAAAGATTCTAGTTTCATTACAGCACTTCCTACAGTAATATCTGGAATACTGAGAATAGCAACCACAGAGCTCTTCAGGGAAGATGGAGTTAGTCTTACAATTTTATTCCTCACAATCTTGGTTAACGGTGTGTCCTCTGGACATTCCTGGGGTGGGTGGGCAGATCTTAAATGGGAAATCCATTCTAGCTCTTCAATCTCTCTAAATCTTTGAATTCCCTCTTCTACTGTATACCAGGGCAAATTGGACATCTCAAACTCAGATATTCTAGGCTATATTTTGGTCCATGTTTCAGTAAGCCACCCAAAAAATTTGTTAGAGCCCTTTCTAACCACTTCAGCTACAGTTGAGTACCAAATTTCTGTTTTGTCAGCCAATATCAATAAATTCAGCCTGCTCCAACTGTATGTTCCTTCTACCATTATCCCATACCCTCAGTATCCATTACCACATGTATTCCCCTAATTTCCATCTATATAAGTTGGAAAACTCATGTAGCTTTTTTAGAGTATAGTGTACTTCCTCATGGGTCACACTTTGTACTTCACTTTCAGGGGTGTATAAGCCAGCCAAAGGGGTGTTGATGCAAAGTACCAGAAATTGTTTGTTTTTTATAAAGGGTATTTATTTGGGGTTAGAAGTGTAAAGTTACAAGGCCCTAAAGCATAAGTTACTTCCCTCACCAAAGTCTGTTGCCATGTGTTGGAGCAAGATAGTTGCCAATATCTGCAAAGGTTCAGCCTCCTTCTTCCTCTGAATGCTCTGTGGAACTAGCTTCTTCCAAACAGCAGCTGTAGGATCGAATTAGTCTTGTCCTTATCCCAGGGCTCATTTCACTCCAGGCTCAGCTGGTCAGGGCTTTAGTCTCTGCAGCTGCAAACTATCAGGTGAATGGCTTATCTCTCTTCCCAGGGCATTTGGTATCTGCTTCTCTGTGTTCTTCTCCTGCATGTTTATTTCCTGGGGCTCCAGCTCAAAAACTCTTAACTGTGTCCTTTCTCATGTCTTTTCTCTGTGAGCCCCTCCCCACCAAAGGGTGGGGACTCAATGCCCTACTGACATGGCCCAATCAAAGCCCTAGTCATAATTTAATCAAATTAAAGTGAAATCTCATATAGACAAGTTTACAAACATAATCCAATATCTATTTTTGGAATTCATAAACAGTATCAAACACCTACTTATGATATTAATCTTATAATAGTTCTCAAAGAGAAGAGGATTGGTGGAAGTGGGTAAGGGGAAGGATTAGAAATGCCTTGCAAGCTACTGACCTTAGGACATTCTTTTGCATTTGCATCTGATGAGACCCAATTAATCTCTTCATGCAGGTGTTGGAAGGCAGATTCCTCAGGTCAGGGTGGAGATTGGACAGTGCATGCTGAAATTTGGCTGGTACCTGCTTGAGGGCTAAGAGGAGGTCCAGGATCACTGGGACAGGTTTGAGGCTGGGTAGTGCAGACTTTAGTTTGGGTGGTATCAACCTCAGGGCTGGAAGAAGGTCCATAATCTCTGGGGCAGTCCATCACAAGTTTATCTGGCAAAGTTCAGCAGAATTTTGAGTTCCAGTGTTCCCACCAATATCATCATCAACCCATATGTCTCCATCCCAATCCTCAGGGTCCACTCTTTTCCAATCAATGCCTTCACTTTAACAGAAGACATTCTGTGAGGTTGAGATTTTATTTTCTTTTGTAACTCTGCTACTCATACAATGAGTCTGGTTTTCAGGGATCTCAAGTCTGAGCCTACATGAAACAAATTTTTGTTCAGAGCACACATAGAAACTTTCACATCCTTTGTGTGACATTTAAATCCTGTATTTTAAGTGTTTAGCTCATCCCTTTCTTTTGTAACTGTATCCAGAGTATCTAGGAGGAGCCAGCCAACATCATTGTACCTTCTGATTTCACAAAACTGTTAAGGTATTGAAAATGCTCTCACCCAGATCCTTGCCTCTTATAAGCATGGAAGTAGGGGAATCCAGTCATGATATTTTGCATATCTCCACTGCCAATTCATGCCATGGACTGTTAATGGCCTCTTGATTATTGGAAAGGGAGTCATTAGTAACCTTGAATCCAATTACAGTAATCAGCCAATTGCAAAACTCAAGAATCACTGCAGAAATCCCATGTTTAAGATTCTGTATCTCAAGAACCACTCCTGGTACCAAGCTGTATTAGTCACGGTGCTCTAGGGAAACAGAATTGACAGGATATATCTGTAAATAGTATGAGATTTTATAATATTTTCTCACATGACCATGGGGATGCACAAGTCCAAATTTTGCAGGCAGGCTGCAAACCAGAGGCTCTGATAAAGGTCCTTGATGAGTTCCCAAGAGACATTGGCTGTTCAAATTTGAGCTGGAAAATTCTATCTCCATAATGAAATTACTTCCCCTTTTAAGGCATTCAACTGATTGGATAAAATGTCAATCATTGATGATGGCAATCCCCTTGGTTGATTGTAGATATAATTGACATCTTTGCAATCAACTTACTGATGATTAAAATACATAAATGTCCTTATACTACAATTATCCCACTGCTTGTTTGACCAAACAACTGGTCACAATTACCTGGCCAAATTGACACATTAGCTTATTCATTACACCCTTTTTATTAATATACAGTTTCCTTCTTTGATTCATAAAAGCTTTTGTTCTAGTCTATTTTGTCTGAGATTAGTATAGACATCCAAGCTCATTTTTGATTACTGTTTGCATGGAATATCTTTTTCCACCTTTTAAATTTCACCCTACTTGTGTCCTTGCATCTAAGGTGTGTCTGAAAAAACAGCATATAGAAGGATCATACTTTTAATCAATTCTGCCAATCTGTGTCTTTTGATTTTTGCACTTAATCCATTAACATCAAATGTTATTACTGTGAAGCTAGTACTTACTTCAAACATTTTATTCATTGGATTTTATATGTCACTCTTTTTACCCTTTTAGTCATCCTTACTGATAGCCTTTACTTTTACACTCTTCTCTGTCTCTCCTTTCTTTTCCTTTCAGCCTGCAGAACTCCCTTTATTATTTCTTGTAGGGCAGGTATTCTGTTGACAGCTTTCTCAGTTTTGGTTTTTCTGTGAATATTTTAAATTCTCCCCCATTTTTTAACGATGGTATTGCCAGATAAAGAATTCTTGGCTGGCAGTTTTTCTCTTTCAGCACCTTAAATATATCATACCACTGATTTCTCCATCATTTCAGATGAGAAATCAGCACTTAAACTTGTTGCATTTCCTTTGTATGTGGGAAATATCCTTTGTTTTTGCTGCTTTCAGGATTCTTAATCATTTGAACTTGATATTCTGGCTAGTATGTGTCTTGGGGTGGGTCTTTTAGGATTTATTTTATTTGGAGTATGTTTTTCTTCTTGGACATCTATATTTATGTCTTTCATATGAGTTGGGAAATTTTTTATCAGTATTTCCTTACATATACTTTCTTCCTCTTTTACCTTCTCTTCTCCCTCCAGGACACCCATGATGTGTACATTTGTGTGCTTAAAGATGTCATTCAATTTCTGAGACCCTGATCATTTTTTTCCATTCTTTTCTCTGTCTGTTTTTCTGCCTGTAAGATTTTGAATTTCGAATCTTCTAGTTCATTGATTCTTTCTTCTGCCTGTTCAAATATGCTCTTGTATGCCTCTTGTATTTTTAATCTCTTATGTTGTGCTTTTCATTCCCATAACTTCTGTTATATTCCTTTTCATACATTCAAGCTCTTTTTTATGCTCATCAAAATTTTCTTAATATCCTTTAGCTCTTTAGCCATTTTTTCAATGGCCAAAGGACTGCCAATACAAAGTACCAGAATTCTGATGGCTTTATATAGGTGGTTTATTTGGGGGTAAAAGCTTACAGTCCCAAGGCCATGAACAGTCCAAAATGAGGCACCATCAGAGATGCTTTCTCACCAAAATTAGCTAATGTTGATCCTGGCCAGGAAGAAAGATAGCAGCTGATCTCTGCCCAAGTTTCTCCTTCCCCTCAAGGCTTCCACTCTTATGCTCAACTGTTAGCTTTCTTCCTGATTTCAGCTGCAAGCTGGCAAAGGGCTTGTCTCTTCGAGCTTCCTATATCAGTCTTGGCAGCTCCACTTCCTTCCCATGGTCAGCTGTAAGCTATCAGGCAAATAGCTCCTCTCTTCCTGGGGCCTCAGTTGTTTGAGTCTTTTCCTTTCTGTCATATTGCAGGATCAAAAAAGACAGAACTTTCTCTTTTGTGTCTGTCTGATTTTCTGTTTATATCAGATCCAACAAAGGGGTGGGGACTCGACCTGAGGGCTTAATCCAATAAAAGCCTTACAGCAATCTTAATAGGTAATCTAATCAAAGCCTCTTAATTGAATTTAATACAATCAAAGTGTATCAGGGTCAGAAGAATAGATTAAGTTACAAGCATAATTGTTCTCTTTTTGGGATCCATAAAATAATCTTAAACTGTCACAGCCATATTGTAATTCATCTCCGTGGCTTGAATTGGGATATCTGTTTTAACATCTTTGATTAGTTGTTCCAAATTCTGTATCTCCTCTGACTTTTTAATTTGTTCCTTTGACTAGCACATATCTTTCTGTATGGCTTATAATTCTTTGCTGATCTAGGCATCTGATTATCTTGATGAGTTTACTCTAACACTCAATTTCTCTCTCATGCTTTGGTTTAATTATTGATTGACTTTGAATTAAGGTTCTTCTTTGATACTTGGTTCAACTTATTCTAGACCACAGGTTCTTAACATGGCATCCATGAGCTTGAATTGAAATTCAAAGAAACATTATTCTTGTGGGGACATGTTGGTGTAGGTGTGATATGTTTATTTCTAATACACATTATAGTATGGACTTAGTAAGGGATCTGTGGTTTTCACTTGACTGGCAAAGGGGTCCGTGGACCAAAATGGTTAAGAACCCCTTTTCTAGATCTTTAGAATTTCCCATGTTTAACTGATCAGATTTATGGAGCTTTTCTTCATCTCATTCTTGCCTTCAGTATATAATATAAGTTTGAAAATTTCTCTGCTGGTGCAATTGTTTCACCCCCAGGAGAAATCTTCCTTTCTTATATTACTTCTCTGGGAATCTTGATCTTTTCTGTTTATTTTTGTTTTACCTTTATTTATTTATTTATTTATTTATTTATTTATTTATTTATTTATTAGTTTTATTGCCTCTAGCTGCTTCTAGGGCAAATTCTTGGAGGGGGTCACCTTGGAGAGGACTTACCTTAGTATTATCTAGGTAATACATGGCCAGGGGCCCACAGATGGTGTGCAGACCAGTTCTAAAGGACCTGGGGAGAGGGTTAGGAAAGATGCCCAAAGCCTTTTGGAGGCTCCCTAAAGCTGCACTTTTCTGTCCTGCTGAGTAGATGGCACTCTTCAGCAAACTACTCCTTCCAATCATAAGGAGGCAGTTTGTCTTTTTACCCCTACTGGCTTAACCCGTGTCAGTTGAAGGATTGAAACAATGGCTTTGGTAGTCCTTGTCTGAGGTGGAATAAAACAGCACTTCAGAAGTGGGAGCCAGGGATCTAAATTCACCAGCCAAAAGTCAAGGTCAATTCTGACCCATTCTTGGGGAAAAGGTCTTCCATATCTGTCACCATCTGCAGCAAGAAGGTAGGGACCAGACTGGAGGTGGCTCACTTTGAAAGTGGGAGATAGACACCGGCAGCTGCAACAGAGTGAGTTATTCACAGTATTTTTTAACCACAGTTTCTGAGTCTTCTTATCCCATTCTCCCCTGGATACTATGCAGTGCTACCCTGGCCTCTGGAGCCTCAGAACAATTGTTTCAGAAAGTGTCTGTCCACTAGCTGTTTTTGGAGGAAGAGTGAGTCCTGATGCTCTCTACTCTACCATCTCCCCCAGAAGTTCCCTCTACTATGTTTCCATTTCCCCTGTTCATCCTATTCAGATATATATTTTGGTGGTGTTACTTGCATTGACAATGTTCTTCCACCATCGCCGCCATCCATTACCAAAATATTTCCATCATTCCAAATAGGAACCTTGTATATTTTAGACCTTTGTATTCTAGATTCTGACTTTATGGTTTGGCTTATTCTAATTGTTTTCAGTCAGTGAGATCATACAATAGTTGTCTTTTTGTGTCTGACTTATTTTACTCAACATGATATCTTCAAGGTTCATTCATGTTGTCATATGTATCAGGACTTCATTCATTTATGCAGTTGAATAATATTCCATTGTATGTTGTTTTAGTTTGCTTAAAGCTGCTGGGAGGAATATACCAGAAATGGCTTGGCTTTTGTAATGGGAATTTTTTAGGTTAAAATCTTGCAGTTCTGAGACTATGAAAATGTCCAAATTGAGGCATCATAAGAGTTGCTGTCTCATTGAAGGTCAGCTGCAAGTGATCCTGGACTCCTTCCACATGGGAAGACATATGAAGTCATCTGCTTTTCCTCTTGGTCTTGTTGCTTCAGCTTCTCACTGCGTTGTCTGTGGCTTCCTCTCTCCTTTGTTCCTCTCTGAGCTGCTGGGTTTCTTCCTTCCATCTCTGTGGCTTCTTCTCTGAATGCCTCTGCTTTCAGTGCTCTGTTTATAAAGGACTCCAGAAAAAGAACCAAGACCCACTCTTGGGTTACACCTCACTGAAGTAATACAATTAAAGTCTCCTCAACTTATTCCAATTCAATAAAAGGGTCCCACATCCACTGGAATGAATTTGCTCCAAGAATATGTTCTTCTGGGATCCATTCAGTTTCAAATTGCCACACACACACACACACACACACACACCACATTTTACATATCCATTCAATGGTTGATGGACACTTGAATTGCTTCCATCTTTTGGCAATTGTGAATAATGCCTCTATGACTTTGGTGAGGAAATATCTGTTTGAGCCCCTGCTTTCACTTCTTTTGGGTGTATATCTATATTGTGATTGCTCAATCTATGGTATTTCTATACTTAGCTTTTTAGGAACCATCAAACAATTTTCCACAGTGGATGCACAATTGCTCATTGCCACCAACAATGATTGTGTGATCCGGTTTTTCCACATCCTTTCCAACATTTTTTATTTTCTGTTTTTTTTTAAATAGCTGCCATTCTAATAGTTGTGAAATGGCATCTAATCATGGTTTTGATTTACATTTTCCTGATGGCTAATGATGTTGGGCATTTATTAAAGGCTTTGGGGCCATTTATATTTATTCTTTGGAGAGATATCTGTTGAAGATTTTTGCTTACTTTTTAATTAACTTATTGTTCTTTTTGTTGTTCAGTTGCTTTATACACTGTATATTAATCCTTTATTGAACATATGGTTTCCAAATATTTTCTCCCATTACGTAGCTTGTCATTTTACTTTTATGATAATATTCTTTGAGACAGAAAGGTTTTATAATCTGATGAGGTCCCATTTATCTTTTTTTTTTTCTTTTGTTGCTTGTGCTTTGGGTGTAAGTCTAAAAAACCATTGACTAACACAAGGTTCTTAATATGCTTCCTTAGGTTTTCTTTTTGGACTCTGATAGTTCTAGCTCTTACATTAAGGCCTGTGATCCATTTTGAGTGGATTTTTATAGAAAGTGTGAGGTAGGGGTCCCCCTTCAGTTTTTGCAAATGGAAATCCAGTTTTTCCACCACCATTTTTTGAAGAAACAATTGTTTTCTAATTGAGTGTTTTTTTACCACCTTGTCAAAATCAGTTCATCAGAAACGTGAGTATTGATTTCTGAGCTCTCAATTCTATTACATTGGTCCACATGTGTGTCCTTGTGCCAGTACCATGCTGTTTTGATTACTGTGATTTTGTAATAAATTTTTAAGATCAGGAAGTGTGGGTCCTTTTATTCATATTTTTTCAGATGATTTTAGGTATTCAGAGCCCCTTACCTTTCCATAGAAAAGTGATTATTGGTTTTTCCATTCTGCAAAGAATAGTGTTGGAATTTTGTTTGGGACTTCATTGAATCTGTAATTTCTTTGGGTAGCATTGCCATCTTAACAATGTTTTCTATTCTAATCTATGAACATGTAATATTCTTCCATTTATTTGGGTTTTCTTTAATTCCTTTTAACAATATTTTGTAGTTTTCCATGCACAAGCCCTTTACTCTCCTGGTTTGATTTATTCCTAGATATTTTATTCTTTTAGTTGCTATTGTGAATGGAATTTTTTCATGGTTTCTTCTTCTGATTGTTCCTTGCTTATGTATACAAATGCTATTGATATTTATGTGTTAACCTTGTATTCACCACTTTGCTGAGTGCATTTATTAGCTCCATGAGATTTGTTATGGAATTTTCAGGATTTTCTGTAAGATTATATCATCTGCAAAATAGGGAAAGTTTTACTTCTTCCTTTCTAATTTAGATTCCTTTTCTTTCTTTTTCTTGCATAATTGCTCTGGCAAGAATATTTAGTACAATGATGAATAACAACGGAAACAGTGGTAATCCTTGTATTATTCCTGATTTAAGAGGGAAAGCTTTTGGTCTTTCACCATTAAGTAGGACTTTAGCTGCGGGCTTTTGATATTTGCTCTTTATCATGTTGAGGAAATTTCCTTCTATTCCTAGTAGTTGTTGCTGTTGTTGTTTTTTAATCAAGAAAGGGTTCTGTATTTTGTCAAATTCCCTTTTTTGCAACAATTGAGAAGATCATGTGTTTTTTTTTTCCCCCTTCATTCTGCTAATGTAGTGTATTACATTAATAGATTTCCTTTTTTGCACCAAATCCGCATACCAAGGATTAATCCCGCTTGATCATGGTGTATAATTCTTTTGGTGTGTTGTTGGATTCTGTTTGCTAGTAATTTTTTGCAGATCTTTGCATCTATATTCATGAGACATATTGGTGTAGTTTTATTTTTTATTTTTTTGGTATCTTTATAGAGTTTGGCATGAGGGATATATTAGTTAGCCAAAGGGGTGGTGATGGAAAGTAACAGAACTCTGTTGAGGTTTATAAAGTGTACTTATTTGGGGTACAAGCTTATAGTTACTAGGACTTAAAGAGTCCAACTCAAGGTAGCATAAGAGGTACTTTCTCACCCAAAGTCTTTTGCCCTGTGTTGAAACAAAATGGTGGGTGATGTCTGCCAGGAGTCATCCTTTCTTTTTTCTTCTTAAGGCTCCATCAAGCCATCTTCTTCCAATCTCAACTGTAGGCTGGCTTAAGGCTCGTCACTCTCTCTGGGGCCCAATTCTTTCTGGGCTCACCTGCTCTGGTCTCTCCACAAGGTCAGCTGTATCAGGCTCGTTTCTCTCCCTGGGGCATGTCTATGGAGCCCTCTCTCTTCCTTCATCTCTGCTTCTCTGTGTGTCTACTTCCATGTGAGAGTCTGTTTTATCACCCCAAGGGAGCTGAGACTCAAAACTGAGTAGCATCAGAGCCATAACCTTAACATAATTTAATCAGAAGTCTCAGCTTAATTTAACACAATCAAAGGGTTATCCCACCAGAGGAACCGACTAGTTTATAAACATAAACTATATTTCTTTTGAAGATCATAAATAATATCAAATTGCTACAAGGGTGTTGTTGGCCTCATAGAATGAGTTTGGGAGTGTTCCTTCCTCTTCAGTTTAATTCATGGGCTGTAATTTGCAAATCCATTGTCTAGGAAGATAGTCAATAAAAAAATATGTTTACCCAAAATTAGTAATGAATATTATGAAAAACATGAGAAAATACTATATTAAATAAAAAGGTAAGATATAAAGAAGTATATGAACGGATATGGTTTTGGCTACAAATAACACACAAGCATATAAAAAAAGGACAAAGTAAAATTGACTGTGGTTATAGAGGAAGAGCAGGGTAGAAAATGGATAACTTTATCTTTTTGCAGTACTTCAGTTTTATTTGATCTATTTAGTTTTATAAGAAAAATGTTTTAAAATTTTTAAAAAAATACAGTGGTAAATATTTACTTTTCATAAGAAAATTATACAACATTTTTCCCCCTGACAATATAGGAGACAATTTCCTTGGCCTAATGATCTCATTCTGAGAGTACCAGAATTCTAATGCATCACTCAATTACCACCTTCTACTGTAGCTAACTGCCTCTTTCAAATGGTGGTATTTTATATTGCTTCTTGACCTTGGCTTGGTGGGTGGTGGAAGGTGACAAATTCTTGTGCACAGGAGAAAATTCAGGACTCCCTCACCATGATGCTATCTGAGACTTTCATAGATTAGGTAGGTGTTGCTGGTGGTGGTGCAGAGGGTTGAAAGAGGTGGTGAACTGTTCTCTAACATAAGAACAACCCTCTTCTCTGGCTTCGATGACTCCAGAGGAGCAGAGTGTAAAAAAAAGAAGAGAAGGGACAGAAATTTCACAGGAAGGGTATTTAGGGCAATTGTATGGATAAAGGCATATGGAAGCAAGTGTGGTTGATTTTTTAAAAATGTTATTGAAGTATATCTTTCATATATGAACATGTAAAGACAATAAATATATAGTAAAAGTTACAAACTTACAAAACAAACATGCATATCATTATACAGGGCTTCCATACATCAGTCCACCACCAACACCCTGTATTTTTGTGAAACACTTGCTACAAACTATGGAAGGGCATCATCAGAATATTACTACAAACCATAGCCTGTATCTTACATTTGGTGTATTTTTACCCCAACTCACCCAATTAAAAACAACCTGTATTAGTATTACATATTTGTTATAGTTCATGTGAGAACATACTCATATTCTGTTAACCACAGCCCATCTTCCACCACAGGACTCATTGTGTTTTACAGTTCCATGTTTTGTGCAGTCCATCCAAAGTACACACTCAGTGGCTCTCTTTTGCATCAGAGTTGTGCTGTCATCACCTCAGGCAATTTGAGGATGTATTCTTTATTCTGAAAGGAAAAATCCCATACCCTTTTACACTCCACTAATATTGTCCCTTAGAATTGATATAGAATCTTCTTT
>JAQZBX010081301.1:0-13720 GCA_029593785.1 Cabassous unicinctus | reverse complement strand
GCTGTCCCATGGCGTCTATGCTGTAAGTGTCAAATTCTCTGTTTGTTTGTTTTTTCAGAGACCTTTTCTTCCTTGTCACCAAGGTGCTGGGAAAGCCATGGTCTGAGATCCCCTTTGTGAGAACTGTATTCTATCTTGGGATTTCACATAGGCTTCCTGAGGGATTTCTTTTGGTTTGGGTCATGGTGGTCTTCCTCTGGAAGTCAAGAAAGAGCAAAGAAACTGTAGGAGGTATTAGCAATGTCTCCACAGCTCCTGAAGGAAGAGCCTCCTAAATGGCTTCATTGGCTGCCATTCTCAGCAATATTCATGCTTCAAAAGATGATTGCAGAATAGTGTCCCTCTGTATTAGCCAGGGTCCTCAAAGGAAAGAGAACCAACAGGAGTTATACATATATATCATGATGTATATAATATATATAATATAAGTATTATGAGTTTTTTAAGATCAAAATTGGCTCATGTGGCTGTAGAGATGGGCAAGAACAAATTCCCTAGGGCAGGTTGTGAATGAGAGCTCCAATGAAACTTCCTGATGAATTCCCCAAGAGAAGCTGGACAGCTAAATTAAAGACGGACACTCCATTCTGACTGCTGAAATCATCACTTCTCATTTTAAGGCCTTCAACTGATCAGTTTAGACTTCTCATTGTTGAAGGAAATCCCTAAATTGATTGTAGATGTAATCAGATATAGATGCAATCAATTTACTGAAGATTTAAATCCTCACAGTAACAGTCAGGCCAGTACTTGCTTGACCAAACATCTGGACACCATAACCTAGCCAACTTGACATGTAAGCTTAAGCATCACAATCCATACCAGTCAAGTTGGCAACAGTACACATCTCCTTAAACCATATTTAATCTCTAAATAAAAACAATAACAATCATAATTTTACCTAATAATACTCAACTATTCTGCATACAACTGAAAACAAGCTAAATTTCCCCAGAATAAGATGCAAGTCCTTGGGTAACATTCAATTCTAAATTTGATGTCATATAACTTAAATATAAGTGATGTCATTTAATAAGGGAGTGTTAATACAGCCTTGCAGTAAGACAGTGAAGTTATATTGCTGGTCATACCAGCTGAAATCAAACTGTTTCTGGTGGTATTTGCTAACAGCTCTTGAGTTGAAAAGCATTTGCCAAATAAATAGCTGCAAACCAGGTACCAGGGGATGTGTTGATTTTCTCAAGAAATGATACCATATCTGAAAAAGCAGCAATTGGAGTTGCCACCTAGTTAAGTGTGTGAGAATCCACCAGCATCCTCGAAATCTATATTTTTTCTGTACAGGCCAAATAGGAAAATTGAATGGGCATGTGGTGGAAATCACTGCCATTGCTTCCTTCAAGTCCTTGATGGTGGCACTATTCTCTGTAATCCTTCCAGGAATGTGGTATTGCTTTTGATTTACTATTTTGCCAGGGAGAGGCAGTTCTAGGGGAATCAACTTGGCCTTTCCTACCATAATAGCCCTCATTCTATAAGTCAGGTAACCAACGTAAGGATTCTGACAGTTGCTGATTAGGCCTATTCCATTTATGTATTCTGCACTAATAACCACAGAATAGTTCTAAGGACCCACTGGACCTACTGTGAGATAGGCCTGAGCTAAAACTTTATTGATCATCTAATCTCCATAAGGCCCTACACTGACTGGTAGACCACAGTAACATTTTGGCTCTCCTGGAACTAATGTCATTTCCAAGCTTGGTGTCTATTAATCCCCTAAATATCTGAACATTTCTTTTTTCCCAAAGTACAGTTTCCTGGGCCTAAAGCCACAAGTCTCTTTGGAGAAGGTCAGAAGGAAGATTAACAGTATAAATTTTTGGCAGTGTAGCAGATCCTTCCCCAAGGGGACACAACCTTCCCTTCATTCAAGGTGTTCTGTGTCTTTCAACTGTCTCAAATCTGGGAATTCATTAAGGGGACATGGCTCTCTGTTTTTGTAATTCAAGATATACTTTTGTTCACTGGACCTAGAATTCTTTTACTTATAATGATCAAATAAGAATTTAGTAGTGTGCCCAACTATTTCATGTCTAGATAGCCCATGATCTAATACCCAACACAATTGGTCTCATCATGTCAGACTATTCTGGGTACTGCCTTGACTCTGCTCTCCATTATGATATCCAGACCCACCTTGGCTTTGGTGATTAAGCACTGTCACTTAGCTTCTGCCAACCAGAGATCTGATCATCCCCATTGTGTTTAAGTTTCCAGGTTCAGTGACAGCAGTTCCCCCATTGATATCTGACCTATAGATAAGAGGGATCACATAGTTCTTAAGGGATAATGCAGTTAGTCCCACAAATTTATTCTCACAGTCCTGGTGAAAGGTGTTTCCTCTGGACATTCCTGGGATAGGTGAGCAGGTCTTACATGATACAACCCCTCTAACATTCCAATCTCTCTAAGCCTTTGTATCCACTCATCTATATTATGCCAGGGAAGTTCTGGCATTTCAACTTTTGGTCCCTGCTTGGGCTAACCACCCTAACCAACTGTTAGAGCACTTTCTAACCCCTCAAGCTAAAGCAGTTTACCCAGAATCTTTGATTAGTGTGTCCATTTCAATAAATTCAGTCTTTTCTAACTTTATGGCCCTTCCACAATTATCACACTCACTTAATATCCATTCCACAAATATTACCATGATTTCATTCAGGGTATATTGAAAAATTCAGGCAGTTGTGTTGGAGTGTAGTGCACCACTTAATATGTCACATTTTGTACCACACCTTTTGAGACTTGATGGGAATTCAGTATAGTTATAGTGTAGAAAGAAATAGGGATGTAGGGGTGGGTCATGAGAAGAACTAGAAGTTTCTTTTAAGACAACTTTCTAAGGATATTTCATTGCAGTTTCATCTGGTGAAACAAAACGGACAGTGTCTGAAGGATGTTTCCTCAGGGAAAGCGTTTATAAATTTATCAGGCTTAGCATGGTTAATCTCTTTAGGTGGTTGAGTGGCTTATTCCTTAAGGCAAATTAGAGATTGAGGTGCTGATTCCTCAGGGTAGACATTACAAGTTTATCTGCAAAGACTCAGCAAGTTTAGCATTTCAATGTATCCACTTTCTTCATGAACAACAAATATATCCCCATTCCAATTATCATGAACCAATTCCTCTCCAATGAATATTGATCATATCAACAATGATTATAATTATTATAACAGATTTTTATCAAATATAAATGCTAAAAATTGCTGTAATAGTTTTGAATTAAAATACTTGATAGCAAGAGAAATGTGATAATTTTATTTCATATTGTTAATTTTCTTTCATGTATCTTATTCATAGATTTTATATTTTGCCCTTTTAAAATATTTTCCTTGATTCCAATGCACAGTTTAAATGTAAGGAAAATCTGGTTTTCATTAATGAAATTATATAATTTAATATGCTTATTAATTTTGGTTATAGTGTTTTATCAAATCATAACTGTGGGTATCATTTGGACAATATCTTTGTGGTCATCATGCAAACATGAACCCAATCCACAAAATTAAAATTC
Organism: Cabassous unicinctus; assembly: GCA_029593785.1. Lineage (NCBI taxonomy): Eukaryota > Metazoa > Chordata > Mammalia > Cingulata > Chlamyphoridae > Cabassous > Cabassous unicinctus. The sequence goes on along the minus strand of JAQZBX010081301.1, from coordinate 10,182 downwards.
CCCAGACTTTTCTATTTTCCTGTGAATATAAATATTCATAAATAATCAAATTTTAAGTGTGGAATTCATTATTTTATGTATCTGTGATATTTGTCTTATAGCATTTAAATATATATATATCACATGCATTCATATCAATTTAAGTATATGTGAAATTGTATTTCTATAAAGATGTACAATTGCAGTTTTTGAAAAAGTATTCCACAGGTATTTTCATATAGATTTGTTGATTTTTAAAAATCTATTTATGATTTATTCCATCTTATCAAAACTTCAACTTTAAAAAGTTTATATTTTCAAAATTGTAAACAATATTTTCTTAATTTTAATTATGTGTCCACTACAATAGTTTCTCTAGTTTATATAAAAATGAAATTAAATCTCTTTTTTTTTCAGAAGTAAATTATTATTTTTTTTAAAAGATAGTTAGAGTACATAAATGTTACACACAAAATATAAGGATTCCCATATGCCCCACCTCCCACCCCTCCCACAACCTCCCACATAAACATGCTTCATTAGAGTGGCACATCACCTGTCAAGGATAAACACATCCTGGGGCTTTGCCATTAAGCATGAACCATAGTTCACATTGTAGACCACAGTCTCTCCCAAACAGTTCTGCATGATATATGATGATACCAAATGGCCTATATCTGTCATTGCAATGTCACTCAGGAAAATTCCCAAGTCCCAAAAAAGCCCCTATGTTATAACTACTTTTCCTTCTCCCTGCCCTGAAAACATCCAGTGGCCACTGGCTCTGCATTAATGTTGTAATTTCTTCCATTGCTTGAATCACAATATGTCTATAATAGAACACCACCAGTGAGTCCACCCTAGTCCATAGCTCTTTCCCCAATCCTGAGGAGTCTGGGATAGTGATATCCACTCAACCACCAATTGATAAGGGGATTATATCCCATGGATAAGATGGATGGGATTATCCTGCCTGCAGTTGCAGACTCTCTCCATTCCCTGGGACTGCCATTGTCCATCATTATATCCCCACCAGGTGTCCTGGGTGAATCCATTGAGCTATACAGTAGGAGTTGAAGCACCACAAAGATTCTGGGCCCAGCTGGCACATGCTCAAAGCCTACAGTCTCTGGATATATACCTACAAACTCCAGCACAATGTATAGGTTTGAAAAGAAGGGATAGAGGAACCATGTGCAGGGAAGACATATTTGAGTCCAACTCTGTCACTTTCAGGAGCACAAATTCCAAAGTAGGGCCCACTGGCAAGGCATCAAACTCCGAAGCTATCTGCTGTGTCATAGGACCTGGGTGTCACCAGATCCCTCAGGAGCCCCTCTATTTGGAGTGATATCCACTTTGAAAGTCTATGAGGTCCTATTGAGATGTGCATAGGTGTTACCTCTGGGATGACCTTCTGACTCACTTTGAAGTCTCTTAGCCATATGAACTCGTTTGTCTTTACCCTTTCCTGCTTTTATTCGAGGTCTTTTTCAAGTCACATTGCCAGTCAGCACTTGGTAGTAATCCCTCAGTGCCAGGGAGGCTCATCGCTGGGAGTCATGCCCCACGCTGGGAGGAAGGTAATGCATTCATATGCTGAGTTTGGCTTACAGAGAGGCCAAATTTGAGCAACAAGGAGGCTTTCAGAACCGTAAGGCATCCCATAACAATAGGCTAAGTTTCAATTTCAAGAGCAAAGACTCATAAGGCTAGTCATCAATAACAAGGGTCCATCAGTGGATCATCCTCCTTTGCCAGAAACTGCCCCTGCACTTGGGGGACTATTGCCGCTCCCTTAGAGAATGTGGGAGAGCTCTCCAGGATGGAAATTCAGTTTTTTCTCATTTATTGAGTGATTCTTCACCCACTGTGACAATGCCCCATGTACATTTGAACAATTTCATATACCTTATATGTATGTTCAGGTGAACTTCCCCCCATGCAACACACATCCCTGAAACCAACACCAATGATCCTCTCCCACCCCAGTTGTACTCCTTCTGTGATCCAAAGCTTCTTTAAAGATGAAGCCAATACAATATCTAAAAACAATTAATAGGAAAATGAAATAATAATTTTGAGTTTAAATGTAAGAGATAAAATACATGAAAACTTAGAAAAAACTAAAACTAAAATAAAATTAAAAGATTAGGATATTTAAACAATGAAAAACATTTTAAAAATTTAAAAAAATGTTTTTTGACATTTTGTCTTTTATCACTGCAATATCTGGTGTTCAGTCTGTACCATGGCACCTTCCCCCTCTCATCCCCTAGTGTCTCACTATTTTTCATTTTGTTTTCAAAGAAGTTTTAGGTCACAGCAAAGTCACACACAGAATACAAGAGTCTCTCATGTACCCACCCTCCTCCCATTTTCCTCAACCTATATTAATACCTTTTTATATGTGGAAAGTAGTATTATTATAACTGATATACAAATAGTGAAACATAGCTACTAAATATTGGCAATGGTTTACAGTATGGTTTACATTTTAGACGACACTTTTATAAATTTTGATATTTACCATGTCCTATGTCCATAACTGTAAGGTAATGAAGAACATTTGCACTGACTACTAATTACCCTCTGTTTGATCTATTCTGTTTCTCCCTTCCCATCACACTGAGGCCCATGACGACCCCCTGGCTTGACTCGTTGGGTGACAAGATTGATGGTTACATGCAAAAAGAGGACTTGACACACTGGTTTGTCCTCCCCTATTATGAACCACCCTTGCTCCCGAGAGACCCCCAGGTGTCTATTTCTGAATGAATCAGTCCTCCTAAAGATGGGAGTCCAACACCATCCTGCTCATTATGTGGTCTCCACCCACTGATACAACACATTATGACACAATGAACACTCACACACTTCCTAGAAGCCTGCACCAGGTGCGCCCTGTTCCGAATGCCCCCCCACCAACACCCTAAACCAGTGACCGTTCCTGGTCATATTGCCATAAGAGCATTCCCAGCTCTGCACTTTAACCTCATACCCACAAATCCCAAGTGTTCACCTGGTCCCTCTCCCAACTCTCCCCCCAGTATTCTAAACCACCCTTCCCAATCTACCCACCTGTCAACCCTGCACCACCCAACCCAATAATGTCACTACACTACTGGGCCCTTCAATACACAGCTGCACTCGATCACTTTACCATAGGTTGTGTCCATATGGGTGATGGCTCACAAACATCTCTTCTCTCTCACTTTCTTGTAAACCTATCTTTAAGAAAATAGCTCCGTGAGACTGCTCAATTTCCTCAATTCATTTCAGTAAGGTCATGTACTGGTCATCCTTCAATGCCTGGCTTGCTTCACTCAACATAAGGTCTTCAAGATTCATCCATGTTATCCCATGTGTTGGCACTTTATTCCTTCTTACAGCTAAGTAATATTCCATTGTATGGATGTACCACATTTTGTTTATTCATTCATCTGTTGATGGGCACCTGGGTTGCTTCTAACTTTTAGCAATAGTGCACAATGCTGCTATGAACATTGGTGTGCATATATCTGTTTTTGTCTTTGCTTTCAATTATTCTGGTTATATACCCAGCAGTGGAATTGCTGGATCATATGGAAGATCTATTGTTAGTTTTTAGAGGAACTGCCATACTGCCCTCCAGAGTGGTTGGATCATTCCACAAACCCACCAGCAGTGGATGAGGGTTCCCATTCCTCCACATCCTCTCTATCACTTATACTCTACTGTTTTTTTAATAGCCACCATTCTAATGTGTGTAAGATGGTATCTTATTGTAGTTTTGATTTGCATTTCCCTAATAGTTAATGCTGTCGAGCATCTGTTCATGTGCTTTTTAGACACTTGTATTTCTTCCTTGGAGAATTGTCTTTTCAGGTCACTTGCTCATTTTTAAAATGCGTTGTTTGCCTTTTTATTTTTGAGATGTAGGATTTCTTTATATATGCAGGATATTAGGCTCCTATCACATATATGGTTGCCAAATATTTTCTCCCATTAGGTAGGGTGCCTTTTTATTTTCTTCATAACATCCTTTGAGGTGCAAAAGTTTTTAATTCTGAGGAGATTACATTCATCTATTTTTTCCTTTTGCTTCTCGTGCTTTGGGTGTGAAATTCATGAAACCATTTCCTATTACAAGGTCCTGTAGAGGCTTCCCTATATTATCTTCCAAAGTCTTTATGGTCTTGGTTCTTATATTTAGATCTTTGATCCATCTTGAGTTGATTTTTATATAAGGTCTGAGATGGTGTTCCTTTCTCATTCCTTTGGATATGGATATCCAGTTCTCCAAGCACCACTTGTTGAATAAGTCATTCTCTCCCAATTGAGTGGGCTTCATGGCCTTGTCAAATATCAGATGACAGTATATGCGAGGATCTATATTGGAACTCTCAATTCGGTTCCATTGGTCAGTATGTCTGTCCTTGGTCCAATACCATGTAGTTTGGACCACTGTAGGTTTGTAGTATGTTTAAAAGTCAGGTAGTGTTACACCTCCAACTTCATTTTTCTTTTTCAATATGTCTTTGGTGATTCGGGGCCTCTTACCCCTCCAAATAAATTTTGTAGTTTGTTTTTCCAATTCATTAAAAAAATAGTGTTGATTTTTTGGGGGGCATTGATTAAATCTGTAGATTAGTTAGGGTAGGATACACATGTTGATGATGTTTAGTCTTCCTATCCATGAACAGGGAATATTCTTCCATTTAGTTAAGTCTTCTTTGATTTCCTTTAAAGGATTTGTGTAGTTTTCTGTATATAAGTCATTTCGATCTTTAGTTATATTTATTCCTAGGTATTTGATTCTTTTAGTTACCATTGTAAATGGTATTATTTTCTTAATATTCCTCCTCAGATTGCTCATTATTGATGTACAGAAATGCTGCTGAATTTTGCGCTTTGATCTTATAGCCTGTGATTTTACTGAACTCCTTTATAAGTTCTAGAGGCTTTGTTGCAGATTTCACAGGACTTTCTATGTATAGGATCATGTCGTCTGCAATTAATGAAATTTTTATTTCTTCTTTTCCAATTTGCATGCCTTTTATATCTTTTTCTTGCCACAGTGTTCAAGAAAGTACTTTTAAGAAAATGTTAAATAGGAGTGGTGATAGTGGGCATCCTTGTCTTTTTCCTGGTATCAGAGGGAAGGGCTTTTAAGATTTCACCATTGAAGATGACGAAATCTCATATATATATATATATATATATATATATATGGGTTTTTCATATATACCCTTTATCATGTTCAGAAAGTTTCCTTCTATTCCTATCTTTCGGAGTGTTTTTATCAGGAAAGAGTGCTGTATTTTGTCAAATGCTTTTTCTGCATCTATAGAGATGGTCATGTGATTTTTTCTTTCAATCTGTTTATGTGGTGTATTATATTCATTGATTTTCTTATGTTGAATAATCCTTGAATACCTGGGATGAAACCCACTTGGTCATAGTGTATAATTCTTTTTATATGGTGTTGAATGCAATTAGCAAGTATTTTGTTAAGATTTTTATCATCTAGATTCATTAGCGAAATTCATCTGTAATTTTCCTTTCTTGTGGTATCTTTGTTAGGCTTTGGTATTAGGATAATGTTGGCATCATAGAATGAGTTAGGCAATGTTCCTTCTACTTCTATTTTTTGGAAGAACTTAAGCAGGATTGGTGTTAGCTCTTTCCAGAATGTTTGGGACAATTCAGCTGTGAATTCGTCTGGTCCTGGATTCTTCTTAGTTGGGAGGTTTTTGATGACTGAGTCTATCTCTTTACTTGTAATTGGACTGTTGAGTACATCAATTTCTTTTTTTGCCAATGTAGGCTCTTTGTGAGTTTCTAGGAATTTGTCCGTTTCCTCTAAATTATCCTCTTGTTGGCATATAATTTTTCAGAGTATCCACTTATGATACTCTTTATTTCTGTTGGGTCAGCAGTGATATCCCCTTCTTTCTTCTGTATTTTGTGTGTTTGCATCTGCTCTCTCTTTTTCTTTGTTAGTCTGACTAAATGTTTGTCAATTTTATTGATCTTCTTGAAGAACCAACTTTTGGTTTTGTTTATTTTTTCTAGTGCTTCTTATTTTCTATTTCATTTAGTACTGCTCTAATCTTTGTTATTTCCTTCTTTCTATTTCCTTTGGGAAATAGAATGTTGTTGTTTTTCCATTTCCTCCGGTTGGGCAGTTAGATTTTCAATTTTGGTCTTTCTTCTTTTTTTAATGTATGCATTTATGGTTGTGAATTTCCCTCTCAGCACAGCTTTGGGTACATCCCATAGGTTTTGATATGTTGTGTTTTCATTTTCATTTCAAGGTAGTTACTGATTTCTTCTGAGATTTCCTCTTTAACCCGCTCATTGTCAAAGAGTGTGTCATTTAACTTCCATATCTTTGTGCCTAATCTGGTTCTCTGTCCCTTAGTGATTTCCAATTTCATTCCATTGTGGTCAGAGAAATTACTTTCTATAATCTCAATCTTTCTGATTTCATTGAGGGTTGTTCTGCGGCCTAGCATGTGGTCTATCTTGAAGTATGATCCATGTGCACTTGAGAAGAATGTATATACGGCTGTATTTGGGTGTAGCATTCTGTATATGTCTATTAGGTCCAGGTCCTCTAGTGTATTATTCTGAGTCCTTGTTTCTTTATTAATTCTCTGCCTAGATGTTCTGTCTAATGGTGATAATGGAGTATTAAAGTCTGCCACTACAACTGTAGAGACATTTATTTCTCCACTTAATTTTTCCATTGTTTGCCTTATGTATTTGGAGGCACCCTGAGTAGGTGCACAAATGTTTATGATTGTTCTCTTTTCTTGAAAGATTACCCATTTTACTAATATATAGTGTCCATCTTTGTCTCTTACAGTAGTTTTGCATTTAAAGTCTATTTTTTCTGATATTAGGATAGCTACTCCTGCCCTTTTTTGGTTGTTTGCTTTCAGCCTCCTTGAATCCCTGGGTCTAAGGTAAGTTTCTTGTAGACAGCATATAGATACATCATATTTCCTTGTCCATTCTGCCAATCTGTGTCTCTTGACTTTTGAGATTAATCCGTTAACATTCAGTGTTATTACTCTGAATGAATTTCTTACATCATCCATATTTTCTTTGGGTTTATGTATGTGATATGTTGTTTTTATTTCTTTTTGTGTTTTTAGTTGTTCTTACACTCTTCTCCAACTCTCTCTTTCCTGTTTTTTCCTTTCAACCTGTAAAACTTCCTTTAGTATTTCTTGAAGTTCAGGTTTCTTATTGGAATACTCTCTTAATTTCTGTTTATCTGTGAACATTTTGAACTCTCCATCATTTTTGAATGCCAGTTTTGCTGGATAGAGAATTCGTGGCTGGAATTTTTTTTCTTTTAGTACCTTGACTATGTCATACCACTGTCTTCTTGCCTCCATGATTTCAGATGAGAAATAAGCACTTAATCTTATTTGCTTCCCTTGTATGTGATGGTTCTCTTTTCTCTTGCTGCCTTGAGTACTTTCTCTTTGTCTTGAGCTTTGGACATTTTGATGATTATATCAAATTATCTTGGAATAGGCTTGTTGGTATTTATACTGTGTGGGGTGTACTGTGCTTTCTGGACATGTACATCCATCTCCATAATTAGGGTTGGAAAGTTTTCATCCATTATTTCCTTCAACACCCCTTCTGTTCCCTTTCCCTTCTCTTCTCCTTCTGGGATGCATATAATGGATATCTTTGTGCATTTTGTGTTGTCGGTTGCATCCCTAAGTCCCTGCTCGATTTTTTCTCTTTTTATTTATCTGTTACACTATCTGTTTGATTTCAGATGTACTGTCTTACACATTGCTAATTCTTTCTTCTGGGTGTTCAAATCTGTTATTATGTGAATCCAGCGTCTATTTGACTTCTTTGATTGTGCCATTCATCAACATCATATCCATTATCTTTTTATGTATGTTTACAATTTCTTCAGTATGTTCTCCCAGTTTCTTCTTAATATCCTTAATCTCTTTCTTCACTTCATTAAGTTGGTCCATGATACTTGTTTAGTCAGCTTTGATTAGTTGTTCATTGTTCTGCATCTCTTCCTGGTTTTTAGTTTGCTCATTGCACTGGTCCATGTCTTCCTATTCCTCAGTATGGTTTTTAATTTTTGGTTGCTCTCTGGTCATTTTATCTTGATGGGTTTATTCAGTTGATTTGCTTTTCTCTCTGCTCTAGAGTTTTATTTAGCTGGTGGCTATGTGTGTGTCTTAATTTTCTCTTTGACACTTTGTTCTTCTTGTTCTATGTCCTTGCTTTTTTCTATGTTCCCTTGAAGGAAAAAGATTAGCACCAGAGGAATTGAAAGATGCAAGAAAGGAAAAAGAATAATAGTCATATTGATAAAAGATAGAAGAGGGGCTGTATAAGACTTAGTAAAATGAATATTTAACTCTTGTAGGCAGTGTAGAGTAATAGGGAAAAAAAGTTGAGTACTACAATGGAATGGGAAACCAAATAGAGGAAAATATATAGAATGATTCAAAAGGCCAGAATGATGAGGAGACAAAGAAAGAGTAAAGAAATGGCTGAAAGGAAAAAGTTAATAATAATAATAAAATAGAAAACAGAATAGACAAGATAGAAATCAACATCCATGAAGTTGAGTACTAATGAAAAAAGGTGGAATGTAAGAAACACAACAGAATGCAGAAGGTAGAAAAATGAAGGAAGGAGAAGAGAGAGCATTGGTAGACAAAATCAATATGCACAGAGAATGGGAAATGTAGGAAGAAGAACACAACAAAGAAGAAACAAGCTAGCAGCACGTAATTTTTTAAAAAGTTGGGGGGATAGGAAAGAGGAAAGAAAAGCAAGAAACAAACAAACAAAGAAAAACCAAACAAACACGCAAGCAACAGTCAAAGAAAGCCAAGAAAGAACAGCATTCCTTCTTGGACCCTTGTGGAGCCTCTCACCCTGCCTGTGTTCATCAATCAATTGCCCTGCAGGCTTCTATCTGCAGGTTTTGAGGCAGATTTTAGTGATTAAATTAAGTTAAACAATTTTTTTAAATAACCTTTTTTTTTTTTTAGGAGAAATAAGGGACCCAAAAGAAGACTCTTCTAGACCACCCCCTCCACCAAGGGGACCCTAAATAGGCTCGTGGAAACGTATCAAACACTTCTGACTCCCTGACCCCTCCAGGGGAGCTGAAATTCTGATACTTCTCAGCGGGGAACTATAAATTTGGCTGACTCTGCCCCTCCCAATCCAAACCTCTGTATCCCAGGATGGTTAGGTAAATCAGGCTTCCTCAGCAGATTTGCCTCTACTCTCAGCCTGACACCACTTCAAGCCAACTGGTTTGCTCCCCAAAGCTGCAAGGGGGTCCAGGAAGCCAAACCCACAGAAAGGAAACCTCTCTCCACTATCTGCCAGAACCCTCCCACTCTCTGAGAATGCTCCCTCTCACCAGGTTGCTGGCAGGAGTTGGGGCTCACCATAGCCTTTGCCTTGAGGGTGGGTCTTAGCCATCTTTGTCTTTGATTTCCAGCTGTGGCAAAACTCATAATTTTATCTTGAGCAATCCACCTGGCTGTCCAGCTCCGTCCAGTTCGATGTCCCTAAGGTTCTTGCTTTGTGGGCTCCCAGAACAGACCAATGAGGCAGGATTCAGTCTACAATCAGCAGTCCACTGTGAGAGAGATGGTGAGTGCCCACCTAATTTGATGCCATCTTCCTCCACTGTCCTAAATTCTTTCTAGTCTATAATTCTTTTGTGGTATCTTTATGTAGCTTTGATATTAGAGTGAGGCTTAGTTTATATAATGAGTAAGGAAGTATTACCTCGATTCAATTTTTTGGGGGGGAATAATAAGCAAGATAGGTGTTTGTCAAAGTTTAATGAAATTCACTTGTGAGTTCATTAAAATAGTTGAATTCACAGCAAAATATTTGCTGCTGTTTTGCTTGTTTAAAGGTTTTGATTACTGATTTAATCTCTATTTTTTAAAGTCTATTGAAATCTTATATTCCTTCTTGAGAGTGTGTCAGTAGTTTGCCCATTTCATCTGGGTTATCTATTTTCTTGGAGCACAAGTCTTCATTTTTCCTTCTTATATACTCTATTTTATTAGAGTAGAGTGTATGATAAAGTACTTCCTTTCATTTCCAATTTTAATTTTTTCTGTTCTGACTTTTGTCTTTGTCAGACTATCTAAAATTTTGTTGATATTATCCATCTTCAGAAAGAAACCA
>JAQZBX010081300.1:0-13697 GCA_029593785.1 Cabassous unicinctus | reverse complement strand
TGCCGTGACATGCAAGCCTGTTGGTAATGGAATCACCATTGTACAAGCATCTTTTTGCACTTCTGCATTTCTTTTAGACTCTTAGGGATGTAATTGTGAGCCATAGGGTATGGACATTTGATAAACAGCCAAATTGCTGTCCAAAGGCTTTAGACATTTACATTTATGAAAAACACCAATTTTTGAAAATAATTTGCTAATATAGTGGATTTCTATAAGAGGGACTCAATAGACTAGTTGCTGTTTCAGAGGCCAATCATTGAGAAAATTAGATTGAAGTGAGTCGTTATGATGTATAAAAGCAACTGCAAATAAAACAGAGAATAGAATTAATGCACTTCAAATTACTGGGGGATGGGGTGAAGGTGGGAAGAGGTAACTTAGCAAACACAGACCATACAACAAAAATAGAGTATAAACGACATTTCAGTACCGTAACAATCAGAAGCAAAAAATTCAATAAGACAAAAATAAAACTAAGTGTTCTCATCATTTTAGTAAGTGTAAATGGGGTACCCATCTATTAAAAAGGAAAAAGAAATATTACAGCCACAGACTACCCTTTTCAGCCATAATTATCACATTTATAATCAGCAGTGTTCATTATACTCACTATAATGTATTACCATCAACTCTATTCATTTCCACACATTTACAATAAACCTTATTAATAATTCTATATACATCAAGCATCAACTCTCATAAGGGACAAAATAGGAAGTACAAGATTTTCCCAATCTCATCTTTTCTCATAACTTTTATTACAGTGCTTTTACTTTGTTTTCTCTGCTATTTCCTCAAACCCATCCTGCTTGTGCTTGACTTGATTTTCTAAATGTCAGATCTGCTCTCTAAATTCTAAATTGGTTTTAACGTGTTGTATGGCTTTATTTTCCTCCTTAATTTCTTACCTTAACTCTGCTAAGGAAATAGTATCTAATCTTTATCTCTTTCATAGAATGCAGGGTTTTAAAATTTTTTCTTTAGAGTGAGAAGCAGTTATCTCAATGTTTTTCTCCAGATGAAAAATGTGTTTGTTTTTGTGCTCTTCATCTATTTTTGTTGAATAATTTTTGCATCGTTCTAATGGAGGTTATTTTGCTGTCTTATCTTTGCATCATTTTATTCTGATCTGCTATTTGCCACTAAATAGAATGGTACATTCTTGTGAATCCCTTTCCTGTTTATCTGAAAGTCATCATTTTACAAAAAATAGAGATGCCTGAGATCCAGCCTAGTACAATTAAATGTCAATTTCTAGGCATGGGCCTTGGGTGAGTTACCATGCAGTTGAGGTAGAAGGCTACATATTGTTGGTTTTTATTTTCTGTTTATCTGCTTGAGGGTGGCAAGGATAGAGCTGGGTCCAAGGGAAGCTGAAGTTAAGAAACTAGCACAGTGTATCTTCTCTATTCGTTGAAACACTTACACCAGGGCCACTTCCAAGAATACCTACAGAGGTGTTTCAAATGCCATTAACTCTCCTTTGACATACATATTCCTATGCCCTGAGTTGACAATGTCCATAGTATATATCGACAGATTTTTAGTGCTGGAAGGAAACTTAATAGTCATATATCCCAACATTAGAAGCACAAAAGTGTTAAATTGGTTGACTAGGGTACATAGAGAGGATGGAGTATATGAATGAGAAAGGGTGTGACATGCCTGGTACTGTTAGGTGCTTTATCCACATGACCTCAATGAATATATTATAAGCATTCTCTGAGATATGTAGATGAAAATTATTGGTTGCCTATTCAGCATCCATTCCCTATCTTTCTCCTTCCTAACAGCTTCCAGATTTTCCTTTAAGGAAACATTCCTCCCCAACCCCAACCCTAGTTTCAACATTCATCAAAAATCCCACCTCACACACCAAAATAATTGGGTCGGGAATGGGCAGGAAACTAGGTACAAGCCAAGCAGTACATAATCTTCTGGCTCTACTGGTTGTTTTAGAATGATCCTGTCAGAGCATAGATGAGGAGTCTTGCTTAAGTAATTGTGGGAAGCAAGGCACTCACACACACACTCTCTCTCTCTCTCTTTCCTACTAGATATGATTGAAGAACTATATAACCTGGGTTGCTTCTGGCAGCCAGACTGTGACCCTCAAAGAAGCCAGCATAAAGACAAAGCCCAGATAAAAAGATAGGAGAGAGCAAGAGTATTGAAAAAAAAAAAAAAATAGAATGAGAGCCAGGCACTTTCCACTCCTGGATTTTCAGTTAAAATTAGCCAATACATTCCCTTTATTGTATAAATTTTGAGTCGGGTTTTCTTTCCTTTGTAACCTAAAGCATCATACTTGAATCTGATCTATTACTACTGCTGTTTCTTAGAAGAGGAAATTGTCTGAGGCTGCACTGCGCTGTCCATCCGGTAGCCATTTGCCATATGTTGCTATTTAAATTTAAATTAATTAGAATTACCTGAAGTTAAACATTTGGTTCTTCAGTTGCACCAGCCAGTTGGCAAGTGTTCAATAGCCACATGTGACTAGTATTGATCTTATTGGGCAGCAGAGATGTAGAGCATTTTCATTATCACAGAAAATTCTATTGGACGGTGGTTGTGAAAGATTTAAGTTTTTTGTCCATAGTTACACACTGTTAAATGGCAGAACTATTATTTGAACCCGGGTTTCTCCATGCCTACAGGGAGGGGTATTCTTTCTATCATAGTGCATTAAGTCTCTATGTACAAGTGTCATTGATAATATGTATTACTACCTAATAATATGGGGCTACTTCCTTCATGTTTACATAAGGCTTCTGTATTTAGAGCATAAATGAATGGCCCATAAGGCACATCCTCTTGTGGCCTGACTTGCCTCATTCACACTACATAAATCTTCATCCATGTTGTTTTTGAACTGAGTGTCTAGTACTTTTATCACCAATATTTGTATTGTTTGCTTTTACCCAAATTTATATCAATAATTAGACCTTTTGCTAATTCTTCCATTGTTACTGCTTTAATTTTTCCCGAGATTCTCTGAGGGCTTCCTTTCCCTTGTGAATGTGGTAAATGTCTCTTTGCCTTTTTATTTTCAGATACTTGCACATCAGAAAGCTTTCCCCAAGGTATCTCAGTTCTCCTCTTGACAGAAACTGTGACATGAACAGAAAAATAGTACAAACTCCTCCATGCATATCTGAAAATGAATTTGACAAAGCTTATTAATACCAGTAGCCTTCTGGCCATTTTAAAGTCTAAGATTGCTGTTCATCAGCAGTAAAGCTAATTTCTTCTTGATTTGCTTTTTAATAAATAACCTATTGGACATTTGAAGTGCTTGCTGGTTATCAAATTTAGAATTAATTGCACTGCATTTCTCCAGGCAGATTAATAAAGCCACCTATTTCAGCAGAATTCTATACTAATGGACATTTTGTGGTACTATTGGAAATAATACTGAACATAAATGAAAAAAAGATTGAATCTCAAGCATGACTAAGTTTAGAGTCATGTTAACTAATGGATAGTGTGAGATTTTAATCTTCAAATGCAGTGAGATGATTTAAAAACTCTTCCTTTTTAAAAAATGTTTGATCTAGTTGCTTTTAAATAAATTTAAAGTGCAGATGTACATGTTATATAAAAAACGTTTTTCTAAATCTTTTACTATGCAAACTTTGCATATATTCTATCAAATATTTCTCTATATTACTTTTTAACTTTGATAGAAAATGTACAATCTTGTATCACAGCAAATTGCATTAGGCATTGGTATTCAAGTACAGGAAGTAACATTAATGCTGGGTTTTAACCATGCTCTGTTATTTTGATATCATTGAGAGCTTGCTTCATTGAAAATGGTGTTTCCATAACAGAGAGCTCAATTAAGGTTAATTAGCAGAAAGGACTTGACATCCATGATTAATAAACTAACTACCATGCGAATGCATCCAGGCTCTTGAACCATGCATCCAGCACCAGGTGTGATCTTGCCGGAGTAATCGAGGTAATAAAGTGTCTTCTCTCTGTGCTTATTCAGCAGAAATAATCCCTGTGTGAGCTTTAGTTATGTTTAAGATAATTTTGTCACTTGTTTTTGAATGATAATGTTTACCTCCCATTATATTATCACAGTGAAATGATTACAAAGATTATCAGGAATCATTGTTGTGAAAGATAATTTGTGTGTATATATATATACACATATATGAAAGGCCCCCTCTTGTCTTACATTTTTATGTTGCTTCATTCACAGACCCCATTCTTCTTGCAGTACACCTTTATGTAACGCTGTGCCCCCAAATTAAAAAGACACAATAGAAATCCAACATTCAGCAAAACACGTCTGAGTATATAGTTCTTGGATCACACAACCATGGAAACAAAATAAGATCCATTCTTGACAGTTTTAAATATCTTGGTGATTTTACTTTTATTTATTAATTATTGTTTCAAAGGTTTCTTTTTACCCTAGAAAGATTTTTTTTTTCCATCTGCCCTGGATCAAATGGATTCTGAGCAATCCTTAAAGGATTCAACCTAATCCATGTAGTAGTGGAGAGGCAGTAGTGGTAAGAGCACAGCCCAGTAGGAAAAGGACCTATGACCTGTGAACTAGGGCAAATCTCCTATGTAGCATGTAGAAGGCAATAGTCTGTCTTGTTCACACTGTGTACTCGTAACTTAGAACAGTTTGTAGTACATTGCAGGTGCTCAATAAATAGTTATTGAATGAATGAACGAGTGAAGGAATGACAAGAGAGGATTCAACTAGGCTGTTTTACAGCTCTAACTCTAATGGTTTCTGTAGCAGCCCAACTATGTCCCATGAAGGTGTTAATCATACTTAATATGATACTATTTTCTGAACCTTCTTTTCTTTATTGTAAAATGAAGGATAATAAAACCTATACAACAGAATTTTTAAAAGGAATCAATTTTTTAAATGCATGTGAAAATGCTCATCAATTTAAAAGTGCAATACCAATGTTAGTCATGTTTGAGCCATCTATCTGGATGCATCTTGCTTCATCATCCTACATTTCCTGGCATTTAGGGACCTTGTGAAAGATGTCTTGTTGAAGAAAGGATTATAACTAGAGAGGATAGTGTGGAGAAAACAGAAACTTGGTGGGATAAAAATGAAAATACAATAGTGAGAACTTAATTTTGTTGTGATCAAATGAAAGTATTTATTCATTAAATAAATGTGTGCAAAAGTTTCTAGTACCAACATTGACATGGTACTAGAAACTTTTCTCCTGTTCTGATATCAGGAGAACAACCAGATGTTCTCCTGATATCAGAACATATCAAAAATACTTCAAGGAGTCTAAGGTCAATTTCACCATTAATTTTCCCAACAAGAATCTTCCACTAACAAAAACCAACCAACAAACAAAAAAAGGTAGACTCCTTAACAATGCTTAAACTCCCTGCTTCTGTACCTGCCCCTCACTGTCCCCATCGAGAGCCTACACTTGAATTGAGCGCCATCTCTTCAGTTAATTCTTTCCTAAATCCCTCACGTTAGAGGATATTTTCATTCCCCAAATGTCCAGAGCACTTGAGGACACACGTCCAATGCTTTTTGAGAAGAGGCAAAGCTCGTTTTGGTAAGTAACTAGCCTGGTGTGATAGTTCATTTCATTTCATGTGTCAACTTGCCTAGTCTATGATGTGTACTTGTTTGGTCAAGCATCTGCCTGCTTGTTACTATGAGGGTATTTTGAGATGCGATTTAAATCTATAACCAGTTGATTGCATCTATGACCAACAAAGGATATTACCCTTAGAAATTTGGGGAGTATCCTTATCCAAGCAGTTGGATGTCTTAAAAACCATAATTGAGGATTTCACAGGTCAGAAGAAGAATTTCTGCCTCAACTTCAGCATTGGCTCTTGCCAGAATTTCCAACCAGCAAAGCTTCGCCTGGAGAATTTCGACTAAGGACTTCAATATCATCTTTATTGGCATTTCCAGCCTGCAGATTGTTTCTCTGGAGAGCATTGACTAATACACTTGGTTTCTCTGCATAGCCTGAAGAACTCTATCTTAGTGCCATGGCTGTTTTATTCTTAAGCTTAATTATATGCTTCAAAGACAGAAGTCATTACTCATACATTTATGTTGTCCCTCTCAAGTCATTACAGGGTTTATACTGCAGGTACCTAATAAATACATGTTGAGTATTTGAGAACTCAACTCAAAACCACGATATGTCCAGAGCTAAAAGGGATATTACAGTTATCAGTAGGTTTTAGCAATTTTCAACTTAATGCCTTTGGGCAGGGCATGCAGTTTCCAGTTGACCAGAGTCTCCACCACTTTTGCCTGACCCCACTTCTACATTCGTTTGGTGCCTGAGTCATTTGTAGTTGTCATCCCAGATTGACACCCATGTGGCACTGTGCTCCAGAGGACTTTCTTGAGTGGCCTGAAGTGACAGTGACACTGCCAGGTTTAACCTGCCTGACCTTATTTATTTGATCAATTTATTTTATTTTTCAGAGCTCTTTCATTTCAATATGTTGCCTCTTCAAGTGACTTTTAACCTAATGATTCTTTTTGTATGTTAACCTGCTTCATGCACCCAAATTAGGTTGTAATAAAGGCCAAAGTGAACAGATTCAAAACTATAAATGTTACAGAGCTATCTGTGAATGCATGGCATAAAGTTGTTTATAATAGATTTGTTTGATGTGTTACCCTGCAAAGATATTTTCATGATAATGCATAATGAATCTGGAATTGTGAATTGCTTAGGTATCAGTAATAAGCTAATAACAATGAAACCATTTTATAAGACTCTTAAATCATAACTGAATGGGAGCTTAACTCCACTCTGTGAAACATTCCTGCATCATGCTTTAAAACACTATCAAAGGCCCTCTAACTCCTAAGAAAATATTCCCACATCATCACTTTGTCTTTTCATCCTTTCCATATGCTTAAAATCAAAATAAGTGATGCTTGCAGGATAGAACTACTCTAGTCAAAAGCATTTAGTGAGGAGATGGAGGGGGAGATAGAAAGGTTAATATAGGCCTATTTATTTAAAACACGGAAAAGCTGTATATGAACTTTGGTGTCTACCCCACAGTCTAATACGGATCTTGCCAAGAATCTATTTTATAGTTTAAACAATGCTATTACTTATCAGCATGTTTTCACACTTATTCAGTTATCTCCCAATTACATAGATTCCCTTCCTCTATATAATTTCTTAATCAATACAATTTAATATTTGTTTGGAGAGATTAATTGAAAAATCCAAACTAATGTATTTCTTTGCCCATGCTGTGCAGAGTATTTCTTAGATTTATCACTTAAAAACAAGTAATTTAGTTGAAATAGGAAAAAGCAAACAAATCTGGTCTCCAGTCATTTTTTGAGGAAGCAGATGCAATCTTTATCTGTTCATTACCATGTCATTATGAAGAAAAAGAAAAGGTATATAAGGTCATATTAATGACAAAGTTAATATAGTTATAAAAATGAAAATATGGAAGTAAAGTAATAAATATATAAATAAACTGAAAAATACTTCTGAGGGTAAAACATGTTTGTAAACTAAAAAGAATAGAAGAGAAATCATTTTAGAACTCTCTATTTTTCTTTATTTTTTAGGAGGTATTGGGGATTGAACCCAGGTGCTCAACCACTGAGTTACACCTGCTCCCTGTAGAGCTCTTTACATTTAGCAGATCAGTCAATGGGGGAAAAGTTGCAAGTAATACAATCCACAGAATTCCGAACATCTTAAGGAAGTGAAAAGGAAACCCAACAAACCACAAACATAGCAAGGGAAGAGAAGAACTAAAATGCATAAAACCTTTGAAACATAATGAGCATAATGAATATCAGCCACTTTTTTTCCATACACGTTTCTTGATGGAGGACTTTTTGCTATTGCACATAGATCATGTATTTTCTTACATAGCTATATAAAACACAAGTCCCCACATCCTCTACCCTCTGACCCTGCTGTATCTTTTTTAATAGCATTTACCATCACCTAACATGTATTTTCGTGTATTATCTAAGTTTCTCCACTGGAATGAAATCGCCACAAGGTCAGGGTTTGCTGTTGTGTCCCTAATGCCTAAAACTGTGTCTTATACATTGTAAGGACTAACTAAATATTTGACAAAAGCACATGTATTGAAGTACTGATATGCACTTGACTTGAATGGTTCTCTTTTTAATAATCCTACTATATAATAATTGATTTCATTTGTTACTGAATGAAAGAATGATACAAAATACATAATTAAATACAGCATTGAGCTTGAAAATGCAGAAATGTCTATCCACAGACTGACTTGATTTAGCATAATTTAAGATAACCCGTCTGAGCTTCTGGCTAACCTGAATTGTCCTTAAATTAACTCTGCAGCTGGTGACCTGGAGCTAGACTGATGATTGTAGGAAAGAAGCCCTTGACTAAGCTGAAGAGATAATTGAGTGTTTGATATATTTGGCTTCATTGTATGTAAAGGGCATTTAGATCTTTGAACTACAAGAGCTATTTTTTTCCACGTTTTTTCATGGTGTTGGATATGTGAGAAAAAACAGTAAACAAAATTACGAGCTTAGCACTGAGAGATGACGGTTCTTTGCACACATTCAAGTGTGTGTGTGTGTGTGTGTGTGTGTGTGTGTGACAGAGAGAGAGAGAGAGAGAGAGAGACAGAGAGAGAGAGAGACAGAGAGAGAGAGAGAGAGAGAGAGACAGAGAGGCAGAGAGGCAGAGAGAGAGACAAAGAGTTGGTTGCAAATATACACACACACAAACTAGAGAATGTGATTTCCTGAAACTCGTTGAACAGGAGGTATCGTTTGCAGATACTTTTGACACATTTAAAATATATCTCAGTTGTTGCAATAATGTTCCTAAGTCTGTAAGAGGCTTAAATTGTCATCTGATCCAGCAGTATTTCCTTTGCCATGGAAACTAGCTTAGAAAGCAAAATTCTTACATGGAACCGAAGTCCAGACAGAAGTGGAATGTGAAGACAAGACATCTACCAAATCAGTACCTTCTCCTCTGCCACTCCCAAGAGCTACACCTGGAATCTGAGTGCTCCACCCAGCCCAGTTTAAAACCCACTGATCTAATCTTTAACTTCAGCCAGTGCTTCAGTCCCATCTTCTTTACCATTTTGAGTCTAATCTTTGCTTAATCTCCTTTACATGCCTTCAGAAACATCAAGTCATTTGAAACTTCTACCTGTTATTGAATTGGAATATACATCCTTTAATGATCAACCTTGAGTCTTAGTTCTGTCCACTTACAGAGCAAATTGCAAGAAATCCAATTTCACATTTATTTTATCACTCACATTCATTTCCAATTAAGCACTTCCATTTCCTTCAGGTATTCATAGTATGAAATAGTTTGGATTCTACCTACTACCCTGACCATTCTCATTTGCATATATGCAGATTTGATATCTACCTCCTGGGATCTGGTGCCTGGATGGACTAAAATACTATAGGTGAGTTGCAAAACTTTTACAGAATAACAAGACAATCATCTCCCTTTTACTTCTGCTAATACAGTGTAGGACTGTGTTAGCTTTTATGAAAGGAGAATGACACTGTTGACTCATATAGATCTGGGTCATGTGAAACTCTCTGCTGACGATGCACATTGTGTTAGTCAATGATGTCTCCATCCTGAACTTTTCCAGATGAATGTTTGGCCTCAAATATAAATCATCATATGGTTCCTATAAGTTTCAAGTTACTAAATCTAGCCTATTTTCTCAGTGTTGAGCTTAGATTCTGTCAATGAATGAATAAGATACCCATCTCAGTTTTCTGTTATTTACCAGTCTGATAATTAGATCATTCTGGAATAAGCCAAATCCAGAGTTCAGCAGGCTACTTCTACAGACTTTCTTCCAAATTGATAACTTATTAGTTAGCATTTAAATTTTTTCATTGTTCAATCAGTTATGAATCTAATTAATTCTGCTTTTACCAGTTCATAATCCTCTGTCATGCTCAGATGAATGAATGATAAACGTGTTCAAGTTGAAATTAAGATACCCTTTGTTATTTTCTTTTCCTTATTACAACTCTAGTAACATTAGAAATAACAAGAAAACAAACAAACAAAAAAAATGCAAGTCATCTCTATGAGTTCTCTGTTGCCTCCTGAGTGCTTTTTCCTTTTATCATGACTAGAAAACACATTATTTGCTCAGGATTGTTTTCACCTACACTGATTGATATTTCATGGTTTTTTGTGTATGTTATGATTGTTATTTAATAACAATAAAGTTTGGAATTAACTCATGTTTTTTTCCCTGAAGATCTCAAAATTCTAATATATTATTTCATCTGTTTCCACATTCCTTGAGGGGGATAGTTTATATTCATGAAATACAAGCTATTAGTGGTGGCAAATTTCATTACAAATTAGGGTTATAAAATTCCTTAACTTCTTTAAAATTCCCAGGAAATATGTAAAGTGCCGTTTTCAGAGCAATAATATCAGAAACTATGATTGCTTTTGACAGGGATGTATTTCTTTTTATCTCAGGACTGATAATATAAAAGAAGCCTTTTTAATAACACTCCCAATAGTATTCACATGAGGAAGTTACTGACACACAGGTTTGGTCAGAAGAACTCAGTGTTCCAAGTAAATGATATATCATTTTAGCCAATATGCAGGCTTGATCCTTGATTATCTATTCATATATGAAAATGTTACCGCTTGCTTCATTGCTTTGGCATTCAGGAAATCTCACTTCAACTTTATGACCCCATCAGCTCAAAGTTTCTCCTTCCCTTGCTCTTACATTTTCTCAAGAGACCATTTGTCAGATTTTGTTTGTGATATTATGACTTAAGAGGTCAATTTTCCCTGACAATTTTAATAGTTACATTAATAGAAGGTTTGTTTTTATCCTTATTATTATACATTTTGTCTTCTAAAACTAAACAGCTAGCAATGAGTTCTTAAGCTTTGAGTGTATTGTTGTCAAGGAAGATAGTTTAAAGAGGAAGATTTAATGTTACAAAATGTCAAAGAGAAAGTAGTAAGTGCTTTATCCAATACAGTCCTTCATAAATATATGTGTATAGAGTACTTGTGTATTAAATAATGTTTCAAATGTATTGGGGAAAGAATAACTGCATCAGAATCATGGGGACCTTCTTAAAAGTGCAGCTTTGGTGCTCCTCCTGGGCCAAACTCTGAGGACTAGGTGTTCTTGTTCATACTTGATCACATTAAACACATTTATTTTTAAGTGAATCATCTAGAAAATGCTTTTAGAAAATAATAACTCTTCACACACACCCACAATGTATCTATTATTTTAAAGTTTGGAATTTGATATGTTAGAGTTTCTTGAAATTGATTACAGTCTGGTAAACTGATAGCATGGGCTATTTTCCTGACTCCTCTCAGAATGAATTTGATTTGAGGCAACTTGGGAACTTCTCCAGGAGCACCTCAATGATCATAAGAACCTGAAGCCTCTGGGAACAGGCAAGAAGGGCAAATGTGATGGTTGAAAGTATATTGCAGCCTTTTAAAAAAACAGCTGTAATATTACCATTTATTGGGACCACTTCCAATGCAGGTCACCTGTGTGTTAGAGGCAGCAGTTCATTAACCCATTACTAATTATTAGGGGTTGTGTAAAGGAAACATTATGGAAGGCCTTGAGTCTTACTAAACAGAAAATAAGAAAGCTCATACTCCCTTCCCTCAAGGATTTCACAGGCTAAAAGTGTGAAATAAAGCATGTGATTCTAACTGGACGATATTTAAATGGCAGGAACTTAACAATCCAGTCTGAGTTAGTTTGCTCTTTTGCAGAGCCAGCATCTGGAGACATATCATACCCAGGGAAATTCTATAATACCAACCCTTGAGTCTTCTGTCTTCTCAGTGTTGAATATTTTATCTGTGCTCTTCAGAGTCAAGTGGTGCTTCTCAGGATATTTGGAAGCTTCCAGTGTTGCTTTATCTGTTATTTTTTTTCTTTCCTCATAAAATGAAAAATGGCTTTATTTGATATTTCAAAAAGTTTTTTCTGGTTCTTTCCATTGCTCTTTTTACTTTTTCTCCTGTTGTCAGGCCAGTGACAAGCCTTCCTGGACTCAAAGATTCATAGGTTACTGTTTTATTGAGAAGCATTACAAGGAAAGCTACGTGATATAGGAGAGCAATGAAGGGAGTGGGCGTGGGTGATCAACAACCCTGGCTCAATATCTGTTCTGTAACTTACTGGTTGGGTAGTCTACGGAAGGACACTGCAGTTCTCTGATACCTACTTTTCTCATCTGTAAAAGGAGGGATTTGAACCTGAGCATTTCAAAGGTACCTTAAGTCACAAATATTTGAACAGTATACTGAGAAGTAAAGAATCAAGAAATCAGCTCCCACTTTATACCACACTTACAGGAATCATGATCAGCAAAATAGTGCTTTTTAAATCAAGAACATTAGGAGACTTAAGATAGCAGGGTAGGGAATGGCAGGCTGCACTCCTCCAGAAACTTCAGGAAGGATACAGAATAAGTGGAACCAAGAGTCAAAGAGGACCCTTAACACAAACGAAACAAAACAAAATAAAACCCTAGACTAGAAATAGAAGCTAACCAACTGAATAAGCTCATCAAGATAAATAGATGCTTAAACACTAGCAATAATTTACAAGCCATACTGAGAAACAGGAATACATTGCCCAGTCTAATGAACAAACTAAAAAGCAGGAGGAGATACAGAACATGCATGTACATGTAAACAAAAAAAGTGGGATTAGATAAACTAATATCAGACAAATAGATTTTAAATGCAAAACTATAAGAGATAAAAGACACTATATATTAATATAAGTGGTAATATATTAAGAAGAAAGAGCAATCAAATATATATGCACCTAACCAGGATGCCCTAAAATATATGAGGCAAACAGTGTAAAACTAAGGGGAGAAATAGATGCCTCTACAATCATAGTGGGGGACTTTAGTGCATTATTATCATCTTTAGACAGAACATTTCCACAGAGGGTTAATAAAGAAACAGAGACCTTGAATAATATGTTAGAGGAACCAAGCCTAATAGACATATACAGAAAATTACACCAAAACACAGAAGGATATACATTCTTCTTGATTGCACATGGATCATTCTCCAGGATAGACCACATACTAATTCACAAAACAAGTCTCAACGAATTTAGAAAGATTGAAATTATACAAAGTAATTCCTCTGACCACAATGGAATGAAGCTGGAAATTAATAAGGGGCAGAGAATCAAAAGATGTAAGTTAAAAAACATACTTAATTGTTGGGGCAAAGAGGAAATGCAAAATAAATCAGTAAATATCTTGAAGTGAATTAAAATGAGAACACAACATATCAAAACTTATGGGATGCAGCGAAGCAGTGCCAAGAGGGAAATTTATAGCCATAAATACCTATATTAAAAAAAAAAAGAAAGAGCTAAAATCAAAGACCTAACTGCACATCTGGAGGAACTATAAAAAGAACAACAAACTAATCCCAAAGCAAGCAGAAAGGAGGAAATAAAGATTAGAGCAGAACTAAATGAAATTGAGTTAAAAAAAAAAACTAGAAAAAATAAACAAAACCAAAAGCTGGTTCATTGAGAAGATTAATAAAATTGACAAACCCTTGGCTAGACTAACAAAGAAAAAAAGAAAGAAGATGCAAATACGTAAAATAAGAAATGAGGAAGGG
>JAQZBX010081299.1:0-13695 GCA_029593785.1 Cabassous unicinctus | reverse complement strand
ACTCCCAGTAAAATAAAAAAATATATATAGAAGGCGCATGGGCTGCCAGGCTCTGTGTGCCGGTGAGCCGCCAGGCCCCGGGAGCCATGCAGAAAGATGATGACGTAAAAGGAGAGAGACAAGACGAGATGCTCCGAAAGCTCCGAAAACCAGGAGACGAGGTGGCGCAGATGGCAGAACACCTCTCTCCTACATCGGAGGTCTCCAGGATCGAATCCTGGTGAAGACTGGAGCAGGAGGATGAGAAGAGATGAAACAGACACAGAGAATTGCCCAGCGAATGGACACAAAACAGCAAATGGGGAAGGGGGGGTTTAAAATGGATCAAGTAAATAAATAAATCTTAAAAAATAAATTAATTAGATGAACAAAAGTCATTTAAAAAGTACAAAGGTTACATTGTATATCAAATCATCTACAAGCATTGTGAAGCATCTTTTTGAAAATGAGAAGCCTTCACTTAAAGCCTGCTCTTGTCTTGCAATTGGAAGGGACAGCCTAGGTCCTTAAATTATATATATTTGCTTCACACATACATTTCAACATTATTAGATAATAGTACTATATATAGAAATATGTTTGAAACATTTAACAAGTTTTATAAAATGTGTAATGTGTTGGGAGGTGACTAATCAACATTATTTACAGAAAGAGAAATATATAGAAAATATAACTGTGACCTGGTCCCTGTGTAAGAAGAACTGATAATTTATGAATGAACATGAAAAGTAAGCATAAGAACCTCTTCACAAAATCCTCTTCTCTTCTGGAATGACTCAGTAGATTTTTATGAGATGTTAAATATTCAGCCTATTATCAGGTCATAAAAACTTTGTCAAGTAATTCTTATTAGCATATGCACATTTACAAAAATTCTAATATTCTTTGTCAAATTCCAGCAAAAGATAGAAATAATAGCTGGTTATTATTATTTTTTGCAACAAATTTATTTCTCCTAATACAGGGGTTCTTAATCTTTTTTGTTCCACAGACCCCTTTGCCAGTCAGGTGAAAACCACAGACCCCTCACTGCGCTCACACTATACTGTGTATTATTTAACAAATATATCACACCCACACCAACACATCTCCACAAGAATAATGTTTTTTGGAATTTCAATTCAAAGATCACGGACCCCTTCTAAGAACTGTACTAACAATACAGATATAAATGGATAATTTTAAGACAATTGACTTGACGTAAAGTTATCTTAATTGATTTGAGTGACCTCTTACCTAGTATTGCCCAGCTAACAATTTGATTCATAAGAGGCAGTCCCTGTTTCCTGAGTAGACTGCTATGCGTGCTATATACAACATACATAGAGAGCACTATGCTCAGCATCTGAAAACAAATACAAAACAGGCAAATAAAAGAGGGTGGTGAGAGAAAAATTTATATACTATAAAGAATGCTTAGAAAAGTGCTGTGAAGAAATAGAACGTGGCAAAAATGCTGTTGAAATTGGACCAGCTCACCTTCTTGTGGCCAAAGTGTTTGAATTCTTGTACCAAACATCCTCCTTTACAAGCATGAAATGATGCATTTTACACTTTCAAGAGTATTTTGTCATACATTATGACACTGCTTCTATTTGGAAGTATTCATTATTAACGTTAAAGGTTTTTTAAATCATGGAAACAAAGAGGGTGAAATGTATATAGTTTAGTGTATGCAGTTTAGTTTCTTCCACCTCTGGCCTTCCTCCATTGTAAAATCCATTTATTCATTCAGTATATGTAAATGGTCTGAGTTTGTACCTGGCTCTGGGAATACAAGCAGTATAAATACCCTTCAGGGAATATTTATAAACTAGTGCAGGAATTAGCCAACTATGGCTTGCATGCTGGTGGCCTGTTTTTAAAATACTGTTTTATTGGAACACTGTCAGTGCTATTCATTTATGCATTGTCTATGGCTCCCTTTGACTACAATGGTAAAGTAAAATTTGCAACAGTCACCATATGACCCACAAGCCTAAAATATTTACTATCTAGCTCTTTTGAAAAAAGTTTGCTGACCACTGAATTAGTGAATATAAAGAAAAAAGAAAAAAGTGACTGCAATGAAAGCCCTCTTAGAGATCAGATTAGGAGTGTCATCACCAAATCCTAGAGACATATTTAACTTACTCTCATATTTCCACTGCCTTAAGAAGGAAAAAAATGCTGTCAGTAAATCTATGACAAAATACTAGGATCCCTTCAATTAAAAGACAAATTCTCATTTCAGAGATGTTAAAATGTGAAAAAAAAAAATGAGCATCTTGAAAGTAATAAATATGGTATGTAGTTTGATTAGTGTATTCTGATGAACTGCCCAGATGGAGGGATGCATGTCAGTAAAAAGAAAATAGAAAATACCTATATGTTATTCAGAAAATAAATTGGAGTTAAAAGATAAACTGAACAACCAAAAATACCTTTAAGATTCGATTAGTGTAGCATCCAACTGTAGCAGTTCATATTTGAAAAATGTTGTAGCTTAAAAGCTATGGTTCTATACACTACAGGCATGCAAGTAAATATTTGTTGAGTGACTACATAATGATAGGATGTAAGAATGGAAGGGGTGTAAAGTTAGGATAGAAAAATATGATAAATATTTATTGTGGTTGGACCTAGACAGTGAGTGGAAATGACCTTGAAAATTATTTTAATATTGATGAAAATAATAGAAGTTTTCACAGTGCTGAAAACCATTAACTGTGAAGGTAAATTGCTTAATTTTGGAACACAGAAATCTAAGAACATTTAGTATATTTAGAGTTTTTCTTTGGAAAAACTAAGAAATAAAGAGGCAAAAGTATGTCAATAACAGAAATAAAATTCAAATTAATTTTTTAAAAAAAGCAGATTTACCTTACTCAAGAGTATTTCTAACAAAGTGCATTTTAAGAATTTTAACATGATATCCTTTATACCTATAGAGTAAGATTCAGAAATATTCACTTCTGTCAAAGTACTCATTATTGGTGAATTCTGCCCTAAGCTATCACAATTATTAGTGTAAAGGCAGTCAGTGTACCTTATAATATGAAATATTTGTTCCAATAGTTTAACCGGATATTTGACAAAATATTTCTTCTCTTTTTATCAGTTCTCTGTTGTTCTCCAAGGATGAATTTAACTTATGATATCAACTTTGAGGTGTTATATTTTAGAGTGTTATTGAAAACATTTTTGTTTATACTAACTTCGCTCTGAAAAAATTTTTTGAGAAGACATATATGTGTTTTATTTTTTCAGTGTTCTAGATGTGTTTTTTTTTGTTGTTTACTGTTTAAAAGAAAAAAAAGTCACCTCTACCTTTACATACCAAAAAAAGCTATAAGTTTAAAGAATATTATATCATATAATCTCTAATTATCATACACCTATTCGATATTATCTTTGCTTTACAGAGTAAAAAAAAAAAACCAAACTGAAGTTAAATTACTGAAAATCAGCCAGCTAGAATGCAGCATAGCTGGTAAGTGACTCAATTCTGAAACATCAAGTTCAAAGTTCTTTTCATCACACCAAAGTCACCAACTAAGCTGAAGTTTATTTTCTCCTAGAACATATCCTGAAGTTATAAACTGGCTAGTCTTCATATAAACAAACCCAGAGGCTTCTTTCACTTCAAAGTAGCTTGACTTTTTCCTGATTCATATGAGGACAATACAAGATCTCAGTCCAGAAGACCTCTGCAGATCAACTCGGGGATTTGGTACAGAAGTCTCTTAGGTCTCCTTAACCTCTACTCTTTAGTCATCTGTAGGATTCCTCCTGTTGACCTTTTTTGCTATTTCAGACCTTTTAAAGAACACTAAATAGAAAACTCAGCAGGTAAGAATGAGTGACTTTAAACACTTCTTAAGAACAACATAATAAAATAAAACCATAGGATACATTTAGCATATTGTTAGTATAACATATTGTTGAAAATCTGTAACTGACCTGAAATAGATGTATCAATAGCTCTTCATTTACAAGACTTTCTTTTCTTTTTATGACAAATGTTATAAAAAACAGGGATAGAAGAAGAATCAGCAAGCCTGCTCCCATTCTGTTTTGAAATACAATTCATAATTTAAACTTTTCTTAAGATATTTACCAAACACATACTATACAAAAACATGAAGTATCTTACTGTAATGCAGAACCTTTTAATCAATTGATTTAATCAAGATAAAGTAGCAGAACGGATACACATATGGAAGACAGATATGGTTTCACATATCCATTTTTGTAATTTTCTATAAAAGGGAGATGCTGTGAGATATCAGATAGAGAGTAGAAAATTTCTCCTTGAACCAGGAGTTAAAATGAAGAAGTTTAAAGTATAGCTATTAGCAAATCAACACAAATTTAAATCACTTAGAAATTTAAATTACATACAGAGGGAAACAACATAGTTTTAAAAAATGAAAATTAGTTTTCTCATGTTTAACAAGTCTATTTGATTCGTGCATTCATATTTAGATTTTGCAAGTGGCAGATTGATATAGAGACCATCTATACCATTTCTTTATCTTTAGGACATGATAAATTCTGTTCAACTATGTCAATATTGACATAGTTGAAAAGGACTGATAAAGAGAGAAACAGATGAAAGGAAGGAAAGGGGCTTTATAAAGAAAATAGAAGAACTCACAGAGAAACCAAAAGCAATAAATAAATGAAAATACTTGAATTCATTTTTCACAAACTATTTATAGTTTATGACAGCTGCAAAATGTATTGACTTAACACTAATAAAAGTATGGCTTAGATAGTACAGTTTTAGAAATGAATACAAATATTTTTGGCTCTGCTAATAAACTGACTTCATGAAACAAATCGTGATCTATTCCATGTTGGCATTATAGTACAAATGAGATTAAATGTATGTAATCTCATAAATTAGCACGTACTTTAAAAAATAACTTTAAAAGGATATACTCTCATCTATTAAAGATTAGGTCAATTATTAAAAAATGTTTACATAGAGTTCTGAAGAAAGTAAGAAAGATGATTACATGACTAAAAAATAAAATGAAATAAACATTTAGCTTGCCAAACACACAGACATACACAAACACACACAGACCCAACAGTTACTTGATATTAATTTAAAAGTAAAATTAAAAGCAAAGAAAGGCAGCCAACTATTTTACAGACTCATTTGGATAATACTGACAAGAAATAAACTTAACAGTAGCATGGGGAATTCAAGTCAGTTATATAGAAGAATTGTGAATGATAACACATGGGAATATTGTCAAGGTAAATAAAAGTTTTCTACCATGTAGATCTTTACATTCACTGAGAATAGCAGAAAATTTCATTTTTCTAAGACATTTTAAATATGGACATACTCAAGGGCAAAGATAGAGATTACACCAATGGCTTTTAGAACTTTTTATTTGGGCAAAAGAACATTCTTTGTATGAAATCTTTTACAGACTTCCCAATATACAAAAGAAATAAAATATTGTAGATTGGGGGCGGGGGGCATTTTAAGTTATCACTGTTTGGAGGAGTTTTATTGTTTGTAAAGGTCCAGAAACATCTCCAGGGAGCTTTAATGCCTCCCTGAGCCTAGGTCAAAATCATGATTAGTGGTTTGATACTAGTATTTTAACTCCCAGTTGCTAAAAGTGATTTTAAACTCATGACCAAAGATAAGGTTTATATTTCATAGAGTTGACTGAGAAAAAATAGTATTACAAAGAAAGTAAGTTAAAATATTGCTCATACACTAGAGAGATATCTGGCGTTCGTCCTACAACAGGCATCAGTGGGAACACTGCCAGAAGCAAAGAAAAGAAAGTCCAACTCAGTGAGATGACCTAAAACAAACAAACAAGTTATTTTGAGACAGATATGGTACAGAAAACTTGCTTCAGTATTTCACAGACTACATGACTGTGAAACTAAAGGAAAATGCAAAACCTTACTACTGTTTATTTGGGTTATATATATGTTACTAGAATAATTTTTTTTTTAAAAAAGGAAAGAAAAAGTAATATAGTTACTACTTGCAAAGGGCCTTTATGTAGTAGGTACTGTATTAGGTAGTATGAGCAAAATCTCATTTAATTCTCACAACAACCTTATTCACAATATTTCTGATGAGGAAAGTGAACTTAGAAAAGTTAATAAATAAGCACCAGGCCTAAGATTAATAAATTAAATAGGGAATAAACCTGGGTCTGATATTTCAAGGCATGTACTCCATTCAATTTGTTATACCTCATTCTGACTATTTTTATAAGAAAAATGGCTTACAATATATATTTTTTAAGATTTATTATTTTATTTATTTATTTATCCCTCCCTTGCTGCTTGTGCTTGCTGTGTCCATTTGCTGTACGTTTTTCTGTGTCTGCTTGTCTCCCTTTTTTGCATCATCTTGCTGCGTCAGCTCACGCGCCGCATGGGCCGGGCCAGCTTGCCTTCACCAGCAGGCCCCCGGAATCGAACCCAGGGCCTCCCATATGGTAAACAGGAGCCCAACCACTTGAGCCACATCCGCTTCCCTGGCTTGCAATATTTTAAAAAGATTAAGTCCAGGGGGAAATAAGTAAAAATACTTGTGTAATTAGATTAAGACAAAAATTTATCAATAATACCATTAACTGGAGAGCTTTATAAATTCCCATAGGGAACTATTTCTATCTTCTTGCTACCTCATCAAAAAAGATCCAAGTGGAAACATTATATTATAATATTTCAATTATCATATAATTGGCTTATTTTTAAATGAATATGCATATTATTTTACCCTTAAAGAATGAGGCTTTTTAATGTAAGATCACATTCTTAAAATCTGAACATTTCCACGAGTTAAATACATATCAAAACAAAGTAGCTACTAATGTGTTCTCTGTCAATATTAGTATTCATACCTTTGCTCGAGTCCATAGCTGAGTGAAAAATGGCCAACCCGCAAATACAACAAGTCCAGCTGTAAGCATACAGCGGTAGAAAAAACTGAGAACCTAGTAACACATTACAAAAAAGAAATGAAAACTGAGGCATTAAATACTAGTTACATATATATGACAAAAATATGAAAATGTTGTAATCTGGTAAATTACTTACTAATACTTCAATTCCCAGAGTAAAGACTAACAGATATCCAATAATGTGACTCAGAGGAAAGGTCAACAGTGATGTGATAAGGGCTTGAATAACTTTGAATCTGTTTAAAAAGATTATACAGACAGACTATTTGTATACTATATTGAATTAAAAACTTAGGTCATATATAGTGAAAATTTAAAACTCTGAACAAAGCTAGAAATCAAGGAATTTTCAATTCACAGATTATTAAAAAACTAAGATAAACTTTAAATAGATTTGTTTCTGTGGCTTTCCTTAACTAAATCTTATTTTGGACACCTGGAAGAATTTCAGGAAAAACGAAATCTCTGAATTAATTTGATAATGATTAGAAAGGTTTGCTTGGTTTTCATAATCATTAATGACAAAAAATGAGTCTTGTTTGATCCTAGTTTTAAAATGGTTATATAAGATTACAGACAAAATACAGAAACAGAAATACAAATGAACCCAAATGTTAACAATTTGAAAAAAAATTTTATTCACCAAGGTTAACCTTATATTGAAATTTCAACTGTCTTGATCAAATAGAGGTAGATTTTCCTAATCTGGGTAGGGGAAATCTTAATTGCACCTTTTCACTGAGCTAAATAACCTTTCCAAACCCAATCCAAGATGTCACTAATTAAACACTAATTATAATTAAATGTGAATTCATAACCACTAAAAATGTATTATATACTCGAGCATTTTCAACATTTCATCCCAAAAAATAAAAATAAAAACCTTAACATTTGTAGTACATGATTAAACAGGTATTATAAAGGTCAGTATCTTTGTTTTCCATATAATCAAAAGATAGAGCAAAGCATACTTTCAAAATTGTGTTTTTCCTTGAGATTTAAAATATATATATATGTGTGTGTATATATATACATATATGTATGTATATATGCCATCCTTATAATTAAGACATTTAAAAATTCAGGAGGGGTTCCGCAGTAAGACAGAATTTTCTTTCATTCTAAAAAATTTTAAATCAGAATAAACATCAAAAAAGAATCTGATTTAAATATGTAATCAAGCAACCTTATTCTTTTTTAATGGAGAAGTAGCACTATGTTCTTCGTCAGAATTCTTTATATCATATTTTAAATATTGTAAACAGTATATATTAATTTTATTTTGATATTTTTAACATTTTAATATTTTTAATACTTAATGTTTTTAAAAATAAGTGGCCAAAGCTGGAATTAACAAAAATTAGAATAAAAAATACACACAGTGTCAAGATGCACATGCTAACCAACCTGAAGATACCCTTATCCTGGCCCTTCATTCACTGGTTTGCTTTAGGGGTCTGGTTTTCTCAGGGGATACTTCAATTTTCAAAAATAAGTTTTGAATTCTATATTACAAATCCAAACACAAAAATCAACAAGATCTGCAGTAAGATTCTGGTTTCTTGTGAACATGAACCAGTATCACACTTTAATGGTGTCATTTAAAAGTACTTGAAACTTGCCTGGGAGCCTCACTTCTGAAGTTTTCTAAAATGGCAAGAATCCATTGTTAAGTTCAACCAGTAAGGAAGTTCTTTAAGGTAGAACCATAGCATATGTGAATAGTATCAATTAATTTCTGTATGTACACATTACTCTATTAGATGTAATCATAAAAGTTGTGAAACACTAAGATAAACTGGAATCTGGGATGATGAGACAAGTTCAAAATGTAAATTACTATAGACATAGTACAATCAATATTATTTTATCCCAGATTTTTCTTATAGAAGATACACAAAGAAGGGAACAAGGTCATGGCTACCTCAGGGCAATAAAGATGAAGTCAAAAGGGAGTGGTGAAACAAAAATAAGTCTATGTATATTTATGCAGCTATAAATGAAGCGAGAGGGCTTGAAGATTTGAGAGTATTATAAACATGTTTTTGATGACTATGCTACAGAAATCGAACATATTTTAAATACAGACTTAAAATAAGGCAGCAAGATGTGTTACTTACTGTCTTAGAACTGCATACCATATCGGCACTGGCATCAAACAATATACATAGTAAGTCCAGGGACAGGCTTGAATCAGCAGGAAAAATGCTACTAAAAAGCCAATAGCTACAAAACTACATTGCAGGAGATGGCTTGGTTTCTGCAAATCAAACAAAACATTGAAACATATCCAAGCCCAAGCTAATTGATATTTTTAAAAGATTTTATAAAATGAAGGAAATAAATTAGTTTCTTCCATTGACTCTAATTGGGACCTAATCTTCACCCAGTACAATGTTTCTATCTATAGGCACTCCAATTTGACATGTTACTCATCTTCTCTCTCCTTTGCCCAAACATAGTAAATTTCAGTCATGGTTACTCTTCCCAACCACTTGCCAAACAAAGAAGGGAGTTCCTCGATATAAGTCACTAGTGATATTGCCCATGGACCCCCTGGGCCAGATGTAATGATGCAAGGGTCAGGAACAGAAATTCCAATGATTGAGGAAAGAATACATACTTATGGGGAAATTGTGATGATAAGAATATGAATTCTAGAGTATGGAACAGAAGAGGAGTTAGAAAAGTCTATTGGACACTCTGGAAAAGGTAAGCACACTTGGAGAAAAGAAACGGGAAAAAATCAGGAGTGTAGGGTAATGTGACACCCCGTCTTGGCTCCATTCCTTGTTTTCTCTCTCTATTTTCCCCCTTGCTTTCCTAGCCAAAGCTAAATAAGATGAGAAGTAAGAACCACATCCTGGGATAAGGAGAATTTAGATAGGGAAAGCAAGGGATTTTTTTCTCTTTCTAATTCTTCCCTATTGGCACAAAATGTCACCAGAAAGGATAAGTATTGAGAATAAATTAGAGTTGTAAAACGGAGATGAAGCAACATTGTGCTTAAGAGTATGGAGCTGGACGGATCAGTATTCAAATCCTGGCTCTGCACTTGCTCATGCTGTGGCCATAAGCAAAATCCAAAACCATTCTGAGATTGAGTTTTTTCCCCTACCTGTAAAATAAGAATACTAATTCTGTATCTATTTATCAAGGTTGTTAATATTTAAAGAATATTATATAAAGAGCTTAACAAAATGCCTGGAACATTACTCTGCTTAATAAATGACAGCTAGTATTACTTTTATTTCTATTCTTCCCCTCTCCCCCATCAACTTTTTAGTCTCTACAGTCACTACAGAAACCCATCAATGTACTGGAAATGGAGACGTGACAGACAGCATTGGGGGTCCCATAGCAAAAGGATGGGAGAAGAAGGGACAAAGCTCAAATTGATATGGACAGATGGAGACTCTAAAGCTGAGGCTGAGAAAGAATCCTGAGGCAGGTATTCATTGTAACGGTTGAAGACTGGTTTTATATCACATTGAGAATAGTCAAATCATAGGAAAAGAAGCTTATCAGAGCATCCTAGAGAAAAAAACATATAAACACTTGATGGATTTTCTAGAATCAGTACAATATGGTAAAATTATCTAATTCTTTGATATGTATAGTAATAGATATAGAAATGACATCTACTTGTAGGGAACTAAATCATAAAGAACAAATTTAACTAGGTTCAGTTGTTTCTAAGTCAAGAAAATGAAGTAAAAATCTAAAGGATTTTAAATAAAAACCGCTGGGGACATTTTCTACTAAATCCTGAACTGACTTCCTGCCTGCTGCCCCCCCAAAAACAACCGATGATAACCTACCATTCCATATGTATTGTGATTCCTCCTTCATCCAGCAAACACTAAGTCCTACTCTCTGTGCTGCGCTTTGTACTAGGTGCTGGCCTTCAAGGTGTTTAAACCAAACAGGTAGAGACAGAATGGTGGGACTTAGTTTGAGAGGTTAACATTTTGGGATTTTACTAGGTAATAAGAGATCAAGCAAAAACAATAGAGAAGAATAAAGAATAAAGAACCTATGGAATTTTCTTGTTTACATGTCGACCTAAAGACATCATATCCTTCAAGACAAAGATTAAAAAGTAGTCTTTGGCACAAGACTGATCTGGTCTCGAGTCACAGTTCCCCCACATCCTCCTTGTTGTATAACCTTGAACAAGTTACTTAATCCTCCTCAGCTTCAGTGTCCTCTTTTGTAAGCAGAAATTACAATGCCTACTTCCAACATTGTTGTGAGTTTAAAGTGGTAAAATATATTTCAAGTAACCAGAAAAAAAAAAAAAAATACACACACATACACTACTCAAAACACAGTCGTTTCTGTCTTGTTTCCTACCATGGAAGAAACAATTCTTGTTCTAGTCAATTTCACATACATTCAAATAATTAAAATTACTTAAGATGTGTTAAAACATTATAAAAAACTGCAGTCAACAATAAAATAAAGCTCTTTCTTCCATTGCAGGAAAACAAAATATAAAATTGAAAAAAATTACCACAGAAAACATTTTCAAATTATTATTCTTAATAATATGCCATCAGGATATATTACTTTTTAGAGGAATTGAATCAGATAATAATCATTAGAGAGAACAAAGCAAAGGAAATAGAACCGGTTTATTATCCCTAATAAATGGTAGTTAGCAATATATTATAAAAGAGTAAAGTGTTTTAATGTATTAAAACCATATATGTACTGCTGCTACATTATTCTCAGTAGGATGAAATATTATTAAAGTTTTTTTCTTTTTTCCATTGAAAGTACAATAAATTGGGAAAATTTTTTAAATGAGGACAAGTAGAAAGTTCTATAAATTTGTATGCAAGCTTTGCATAAAGTTGAAAGGTGAAAATAATTCCAGAAAAACATATATATATTATTTTAAAAAGAACATTTTGAGCAAGTGATTTTATTGTTTTATAGCTCCTAAAGTTTTAATATCAGATAAAGCTAAATATATTGCTGTGAAGCAGTTTTCTGATCACCTGTACCAGAAAGATATGGAATATCTACACCATGCTATACAGTTATAGAAAAGAATTTATATTATTTATACAGCTATCTTTATAGCCCTCTTAAATTAAAGAGCAATTATTTATTAATAGATCTTTTCTCCAACTGAAGAAATAGAGACAACTGAGAAAAAAATTAACACATTACAACAAAAACAAATGAGAGATAAATAAGAGTTCCCTTAGTGCAATGACTTATACATTCTAAGAACTCATTATAACTAATTTAAATTTCTTTCCTTAGTCCTAGTGATTTTCTACCATCACCTGAATCTTCATTATATTCTCTGGACCTACCTTAAGTTCTTTACTAACTCCTCTAGGAAGGTCAAAATGAGACTTGATGATCAACAAAGATGCATATGATGTCCATCCCACAAAACCAAGAGCAACGCTGATGCCCAAAAAGGATCTGTCATAAGTGTGATAATAGGACAATCCTTTCAGTGCAAGGTGAATCAACTCCTTGCAAATGGAGACCTATGGAGAAAGGAAAATATAACTTGCTACATGTAAAGAATAAGAAAAACTAAATTTCAAAGACAGAAAAACTGTAAAGTTCCTAACAGTCAAACCATTATATTAAAATTAGAGCAAGTAACTATGAATGATGGATCAAGAAGAGATTTTAACTGAAGATCTTCTTGCAAAGAACAAAAATTTCCTGAACGAAATTAACTTACTTTTTAAAAATCTTAATAAGAAAGAGCATTTTAAAAGTAAACAATCTATGATATGGTAATGTTTTAAAATTATTCACTTTTGTAGAAATAATCTTCAGATGACACATGAAAGAAATGAAGGCTCTCTAATCAGGTCCCAAATAACTGAGATGCCAATATATATCATTTTCAATTTTCTCTTATCAAACAACTGCAAACAGTTATAAGACATCACTAAATAGCTCAACGTTTTAGAGAAGAGTGGCTTACCATTTTAAAACCACAACAAAAATAAGAATGAAAAACACATGGTATTACACAGGCAACTTTGAAAACTAAAAATAGAAATCTTTCTTGCTTTAAAATTATGACAATTTAATAAAGAGAAAACAATTAATGAAATAATACATAGCAGAGTAGGAGTCAGGAAGAGTCAAACTTCCACGTGAATTGTTAGATGTTTGATAGTGGACAGATAATTCCAAATGTACAAAAATGTTGTGTTCTAAAACATTATATGTAAGTGGGGTAACAGAAACTTGGAATATGCTTTCTTATTAAAAAAATTAGCATGAGTTGTTCATTTCCAATGCTAAATTAGAAAAATTTACACATAGCATTACCCGAAATGAGAAGTATGTCCAAGGCTAAAGAAACCACTCAAGAAATTCAACCTTTACTTGAGGGCTCAGGAAACCTCCTTTACATGCCCACTTTGCATTCCTTCTTCATTCCTTGCCCCTCCCCACTTCCGAAATGATAATCATTTCTTTATACTTACTACTTCATCATACTTTCTCTGTTTTATATAAGATCTTGCTTTTCTTAAAATGTTGATTTGTTTAGAATCAGAAAGTAACCTACAAACAAACAAAAAAAAAAACAGGATAGTTTAAAATGTTTCCGTTGACTATACACTTTAGATAGATTGTATGGTATGTGAATATATCTCAAGAAAACTGCTTAATAAATAAATAAATAATTGTGCAGGAATAGCCAGAAATAGCAGCTATGTACAGCAGGGGAAATAGAGAGGAGGCGGGTGTGGCTCAATGGATAGAGCCC